>JAAKBH010000450.1:0-294062 GCA_019776075.1 Amaranthus palmeri | reverse complement strand
GGTGGGTATGTATGATTACCGAAAATTAAACAAAGCCACTAGGAAGGATCATTCAACTGTATAACCAAACCCCCAGATTTATGTATGTAATGAAATGGGGATAACGTGAACTTTATCTAATGTTGATTATTTAGATGTTATCCTAACTCTTTTTACTATTATAGGTAACAGTCAACTTTTTATTAAAAAGAGAAATTCTACATGGTAAGCACTAGGTTGAGGGAAATCTATGTAATAACTAATCTTGTTTTCGTTTCTACATGGTAAGCACCAGATTAAGGGAACTAACTGTCGTAACTATATGGGCTAAAAAATGTTGAATGACAAGTTAAAAGGTGAAATTACCATATTGCCCTTGTTTAAATCTTCTTCATTTGCTTTTCTTCTCTTTCAAAATCTTGTTTTTCTCCTCTTTCAAACCTTGAAACCTTTCTTCACATTCCCCTCTTCCATCTGTGACATAGAAAATAAAAAGAAAATAATCAAAAGATGATAATCAGATTAATTCTTCTTAATTAATGTGCTTAATTCTTCTTAATCAAAGATCAAGACAAAGAAACATAAGCATGTAGATGATTTAATGGCTCAAGTTGATCAATTAAAAAAAGAAAATAATCAGATTTTTTGCCAACAATCAATCATACAATACAACAATATTTAAGTATTGAAGCTGAAAATTCCATTTTAAAGCTCAAATCAAGCTTAGCCAAGGCTTCAATTCCTCAATGATATCCTTAATTACATGAATACCCTTAATGGAATTAATTCTTCTTTAGAAGATGATAATCTTGGAATTGACAATTTGGGTCATTTTGGAATTTTTAATGGTTATTTTAACAATTTCACCCCAAATAATAATTCTGATATTTTTTTATTAATAATAACCATTGGAATTTGGGATATCTCAACCAACCCATCATGGCTTCTTCTGATGTCCTTCACTTAAACTTTTTAAAATGGATGTATCCCAAAAAGATAGGATAATACTCTATTTTTTTATAACTTTTAATCAAGATTTGAGGTGATTTATGGCTATTTAAGTGGGTTAATTTTATTTTCAAATTTACATTTTTTTTTTTTTTTTTTTGGTGATTTGGGGGGGTTAATAGTATATTAGTGCTTTACTAATTAATATAAGTGCTACTTTTGGCTATTATACTTGTTAGCAAAAAGAGAAAGAAGGAAGAGGGGAATGCGAAAAAAGAGTTAAAGGTTTGAAGAGAGAAAAACAAGATTTTGAAAAGAGAAAAACCAAAGGAAAGATGATGAGAGAATTAAACAAGGGCAATATGATAATTTGACGTTTTAACAGTCATTCAAACGTTTTTTTAACCCATTAGTTACGGCAGTTAGTTTCTCTCAACCTGGTGCTTACAATGTAGAAATGAAAACAAGATTAGTTATTACACATGTTTCCTTAACCTGGTGCTTACCATGTAGAATTTCCCTTAACCTATAGACGTTACCCTATAGACGTTTCCCTTAACTTGGTGCTTACCATGTAGTCAGAAATCTGCACTTGCAATTTATAAAAAAAAAAAGAATCATTTGTGAATTACAGCCTCAAAGTTTAGTCGTTTTGTGAATTACAGCCGCAAAGTTTTTTTTTTTTATGAATTACAGCTATCAACTGTTTAAAATGACCAACATTACGGCCCAGTGACCGGTTATCACCGTTGACCATGATTTTTACCTTTCACTTTCCCTCCTTCCCTTCTTCTAACCCAGGTAACCCAGGTGGTTACCATTTAACCCACCAAATTTAAACCACCATAACCATACATCATTAAACCTCCAAATTTAATTTTTTACTGTTAAAAATTAAATTTTCCCCCACTTGAAGTACTGTCACTGTCATCATTGCCATTTACTTTTCCCTTTTAGAAGCAACCTTCTTCCATTGGAATCCGCAATTGATTCGTAGTGAGCTTGGATAAAGGTATCTTCTTCTCACTTCCTTCTTGCTTATAAAGTAAAGTATGCGTCTTTTTTGTGATTTGGGTTCAATTTCGACAATTAGGGTTTGTATTTGCTCTGTAATGTCGTTTAAAATTCTTCTGCCCTGTTGATAGATGGGAGGGTTTATTTATGTTTTTCAATGTCGTTTATGTGTGAGTCATTTAACCATGTTCTGAATCCTACAAGGGATAAGCCAATCCTCACACACATGGAATGGATGCAAAGGTATATTATATGCAGAGGCATCACAACAAGAGGGAAGGTGTTTTGGCCATGGAGGGTGGGTTGTTGCCCTATGTAAAGAAGCAATTTGATTGGGCCAAAGAGGATAACAAAGGCTGTGCAGTAAGGGTTGCTAGCAACACCCTTTTTGAGGTGGACTACAAAGATCAGACATGCCTAGACTTGGCTGAGAGGACTTGCACCTGTTACAGGTGGCAATTAACTTGACTTTCTTGTCATCAGGCCTATGCAACAATCATGGAGAGCAGGGGTAATCCTGAGGAGTTTGTTCATGAGTATTACAGTAGAGCTACATATGTAAAGGCTTATTCCCCTATTATTAAGCCCATGCCTGGAACCCTCTAATTGGGAGACAACACAACACACTCAGCTTGATCCACCACCATTTAAGAGGCTTCCTGGCAGACCCTCAAAGAAGAAAAGAAGAATTGAGCCTGATGAAAAGAAAACAACAAAGAAGCAGAAAATTGGGGCTGAAAAGGTAGGGAGAGAGGTTGGAAAAAAGAGTAGATGCTCTGTGTGTAGGCAATTGGGTCACAACAAGAGAAAATGCACAGCAACTCATCCAAGTCAAGTCCCTGAATCCAAGGGAAAAGGGGGGAGGCTAGTGCAAGAGGACCCTTTGTTGAAAAATATAAGGCTAAAAGGCTTAGGTCTCAAGTTCTACACAGGTAATGTTGTTTTATGTTCATGAATTGTGACTTATAAGTAATTGGGTTTTAAATTTCTAACATGCTTATGTATTTGTGCAGGGAAGCATCAATCTTCTCAAGCATCAGCTGCAAACTTGTCTCAAGCATCAACAGTTGTGAATGATGCTGAGTATCCAGACAGCCCTGCTCCTGTTTGTGTTTACACTCCAATATGTAAATTTTTAAGTAGGATTATGTATGGTTGGACAGAATTTGGTGTGGGAATACTCACTCCAATGTAGAGAATCAATCCAGCCTTCAATCCTTTCAAAATAAACAAACTAAAAGTCTAAACGCCACCAATCAGTGATGATTCTTTAACAAACAGAACAAAGATAGGGTGTTCTTGAATGAAAAGACTTGGATCTTTGAGCCCCCAAGGCCAACAATTCCCTAGTTGTATCCAAGACTACTCTCAGATGCAATAGGTGAGGATCTTGTACTACTCAAGATCGTTGAATGTACATACACATTCAAGGAAGAACAAAGGACAATAAAATCAAAGACTTTTTATTCCTCAAATCTGAAAACTAATTTTTACAATCATAATGCCTCCTACTTATAGACCTAAGAGGCTTTAAAAATTAACATAGGCTATTTCAACTCAACCCATCAAAAAGAAACATATTAAAATAGTCATGCTAACAGTGCACGTTTTTTAATGCACAAAAATAGAAAAATCAGGGAGAGAGTGAGAGTGTGCCGTTTCCCAGGAATTCCAAAAGCCCAAAATTCAAATTTGAATCCACCGCCCATCGAAAGTCCAAACGCCTTTATTGGGACGCAAGCTCTTCCTCGCCCTACTGGACAACGACCACCCTTGCGCTGTTTCTTTGGACGGTGGTTTGGTAATCGAGGGTATACCCGACGCCCTTGGTGTCGTGGTCCTCGGGAACCACCACGTTCAGAGGCTGGCGTATTAGGCTTCGGGTCTTGCACGACCATCTTCATTGACGGGCTTTCTCATGGTTTAAACAACTTCTCTCTCAAGAACCTGTTTCTATGAAGTTAGCATCATTGATTCTTTTGTTTCCAGGAAAGTTAGAAAAGCTTCAAGCTCAGCCTTTGGCTTCGCTCGTTTTCGGAGTAGAGTTGAAGCCATTGATGCCATTAAGGAGATTGATGGGTCGTTTTTAATGGAAGAAAACTAAAAGCCTCCTTGGCCAATACGATAAGAATGGGATGGCTTTTGGAAAAAGCATAACATGGAAAGGAATGGTTTAATGGGTCGTAATATGAACATGGAGACAACACTTAGGAAAAAAAGAACATACAGTGACATCGTAAATGGGGTTGAAAAAGGCGGATGAAGACAAGGCGATAACCATTAGGTGCACGCTTAGATTGGAGAAAAATCAAGATTTCAAAAAAATGCTTGAAAGTGCAGTAATGGCGGAAAAATCGAACGCCGGGGTCTCGACTACCCTTATGTCCTGCCTCCACTGTCAGATAGAGAGATAGGGTGTGGAACTGATCATTCTTGTAGAAACAACAGATCATCCCCGGATGCGTTAAAAGATAAGCAACACAAAGAATCTCGTCGGCGGAACCGAGTTCTGAACACTAAGCGTTTCGGTCCATGATTAACGTCGCTGAGAATGGTGACATGAGCGGGGGTGATAATGAAAAACTCATTGACAATGATAGTGTCTTCTCCACCAAAGCTACTGATGCCTCGATACCAAGGACGGGGATGATTTTTTTCAGAGGGAATGTCCTGATACTGCTGTATCAAAAATTGAAGGAAATTTCCTGATACACGTGTATCAACTGTGATGACAAAACGAGCGTCTCCAAGGACGGAAACAACTCGGGATGGTCCTAACATGAAATCGATGTTCCTTGAGAAAAAACCACCCTTGTGGTCCGGTTAATTCGAAGAAATGTCGGAATTTCAGGGACATTGCAAATTATCTGGGCTATTATGGCCCCTCTAAAGACGTAAGTACATCATATACGCCGGCCTAGGCGGGGTGCTTAGGTTGGTGCTGAGGGGGGGGGGGGGGTAATGGGTCTAGTTTTCTGGTGTGGATGTTTATCTTATTCTGGGTCAGTTGAGTGGTTCCTGGGTGTTGACTTATCTGGTTTTTGTTGTGTTGTCTTCTGTTTTGCACGGTGAGGGTGGGTTGTTTAGGGGGATGTCTTGTGCATTACTTTGTGCCGACGGGTCTTTTCCAGCTTTGTTTGGGTGGTGCATTATCTTGGTGCCGACGGGTTACTATGGGTTTGGTGTTTTCCTGATGTGGGATGCCGAAGGTTTTTTCTGGTGGCGTAGTGGTTGAGTTGCGTCGGGGGTTGGTTTTGGCAGAGCTGTCCAGGTGCGGTTTTTTGTTCGTTGATGGGTACAGCTTCGGGGTTATGGTGGTCGAAGGTCTTAAGCTGTGGACAGCTTCTTATGGTTGTCTTATGGTTATGGTGTTCGAAAGGTTTTTTATGTTGTTCGTTGATGGTGTACAGCTTTTTATGGTTATGGTGTTCGAAGGTTTTTTTATGGTGTTCGTTGATGGGTACAGCTTCTTATGGTGTCTGTTTGTTCTGGGTTTTTCTCTTGATTCGACGGCTGGTGTCCCCTGGTGTGCTATCTCTGTTTTTGGTGTTTTTAGGTGGCGGGCTTTTTATGGCTCCCTAGTTTTGAGTATGATTGTGGGTTTCTTCGGGGCTTGATGCTGAATCTTTCGTGCCTGGGTAATGCCTTTGGTGGGCATGACTTGTAGTATTTTGGGGTATTGGCCAAGTGCCATTTTGGTGTTTCAGTTTAAAGTGTTGGCGGTGTCCGAGTTAACGGTTGTTTTGGGGTGTTAGGCCAAGGGTCTAAGTAGTCTTGTTGAGGTGAATCATAATACTTCAAAGCTCTCTGGTGTTGATGGTGATTGGCGATGAACAAAGTATACCGAGGTGGTTTTCGACGGTGGATTCAATCGTGTGGAGGATATTGGTTCTATGGTGATGGAATTATGAGCTGGAGTTGTGGACTTGGTATTAGGAGTTTTTCTGCCTTGATGGTGGTGGGCTTAGGGAACGACAGCAGTCAAAGGATGACAATTGAAGGCAGTCTTGGGTGCTTAATTTTTGGTGTTCGGTTCAAATTACACGAAGCCTTTGGTACATGGGTACACCTTTTGGTGTTTGTTGCGATTTCCTTGGGTACTTTCTTGGTGTTTGTGGGCTGTTACTGCTGTAGGTGATAGTATTTTGCTCAGTTTCAGGGTGTTGAAGAGGCTGGTATGGTGATGAAGTGTGGGTAAACAGTGGAGTTTTTTTTTTTTTTTTTTTTTTTTTTTGGAGATAACAATGCAGTTCTCGGTTGCTGTTTTGGTGAATTAGAGAAGTTCGTGTGTCTATTGTTATGGCGTTTCGATCTTGGTGTGTCTGGGTGCTGCTGTATTGGAGGTAACCAGAGAATGTTTGGAGTAAGATGGTCTGATTTGGGTCTTCTGTGGGACGTTGTGCTTGGGTGTGGCTGTCGTGGTGAAATTTGGTGAAGTATTCTTGCCCCCCTCTGATGGCGATTGGAGGGTTCGGCTCTCGTGCAGGTGGTATTGGTGTTTCGTATTGAAGGATGCAGGCTCATGTTTCGTGGTGTTCGTGGTGTTATACGTTTTCCGTGGTGTTTAGTGTTTTTGGTGTTTATTTAGTTTTTTCTTGGTGTTTGTATTAGCTTTTCGTGGTGTGTTAGGTGCTCATCCAGCTAGTTTTGGTGTTTTTTGTATTCGTTGTGCATAGCCCACCCTTATGCTGTTTTGGGTGGCCTGTTTCTTGGTCTCCCTCTTCCAATGGCTTTTTTTCCCTACGGGGGTTTTTTTATGCCGGCGGGTTTGGGATCCCAAGTTACAGTGTGGTGTTTTGTTCCCTCTCTTTTATTAATAATATTCCAAATTTTCAAAAAAAAAAAAAAAAATAGAAAAATCAGCACACCAAATTCTGACATCAAATTTGTCGAGCATACGATCTTCAGCACCATTTTGCGAGGCTTTCCCGTGATGGTTATGGAACTCCTTGGGTCATAATAGCAACTTCCTAGTGTAGAGATTCAAAAACTTCCTTTAGTGTCCCCTAATTCGATCAGAATTTTTGTTGGTGAAGCCCGCAAGGTGCCATGGTCAGCGGGTTTGCTGCTATCAAATTTGTCATGTGTTTTTGTCGAGTGTGTGACCTTTAACCTTTCTTTTGGTGGATTTTCCTTCATGGTGAGGAGTGTTCTTGAACCATAATAGCAAGGCCCATGTGTGAAGATTCCAAAACTACTTTGAGGGTCCTCAAAGGTACACGCATTAACTCTAAAAGTGGCTCCCAAGCTCTGTTGTTCGCCATATATGAGTTGTGGTTTGTTGGTCTTCTTTCATGATTTCATAACCTTCTTGTCTTCCCTTAGCATTTGTTGAGTCCACGCATGAACCAAGTGTTTCATGGATACTTGGTTCAACCCCCCTTTCTTGAACCATACATGTAAGGAGAAATGCTGTTGGCCCAATTGAGTTTTGATGATGACTTAACAAAATATAAACAAACAAAATATTTGTAGAGATTGTTTTGTAGGTTAAATATCCGATTATTGTAATCGTCGATGATACCTAAGGACTGGTCAATGGAAATCGTACAAGTCAAAGTCAAAGTCAACAAAGTCAAAGTCAGTAGAGAAGGTCAATGAGGAAGTCAAGAGTAGAATCCAAGTCTACTGTTCCTGATATTGATAAACTGATATTGTTGCAGATAGAGACAGTACGCTGTTCCTCCAGAATCCGGTCAGAGGAGAAGTCAACAAAATTATTTAGAAAAAGTCTTAAGTTAATTTTTCTATATTTTAGTTTTGTTGTACGGTTAATAAACAAGGAAGCACAAGGAATTAATCTAAGAATTAAAATAACTAACTCCTAAAAAGTCTCTTGAAAATGGCTATTTTTAGCTAGAGTCAAAGTTAGACTTTGAATAACCACCAAGGAAGTTATTTCCTTCTCACGGTCAATGCCCACTAATCCCTTATCTTTAGATAATGGGTTTATGGCATAACTTGTTCTAAAATGATTATAAAAGCATTTTTCTAACCGGCACAAACATTTGGTGATCAACAAGGAGAGAAATATTCATGTAAAATCTTTAGAATTCTCCTATGGAGATCAAGGGAGAAAAATAATCACTCTTATCATTCGAGTGCTCCCTTGGTGATCAACATTGAGAGAAAATTATTTCCGAAAATTTGTGCCCAATTTCGTGAGATTCAAGAATCAAGAAAAGGAAATTTTTGAGTGTTCTAAACCGAAAATTAATTCCTAAATTTTTCCTTGTGCTATCTTTGTTTGTTCATCCAATTTAGAGAATTTATCTTGTATGGGTTTTTGAGAGAATTTTGTAATTAGACTTGGGTAAGTCTAAGGGGGAAGTGAGAAAGAGAAGAGAGAAAGAGAAGGAGAATCGAGAGAAGGAACAAGAAAGAAATCGAGAAAGAAGAAGAGAAAGAGAAGGAGAAATGTATTTTATGTAATAGAGAATTAAATTACATAAAATAATAGAGAATCGAAATCCCTAGAGGGTCGTGGTTCTTGTTCCCACGTTAAATTCTTTGTGTTTCTTTAAAGTTTTCTTTTAATTTGTTTTGAGTATTTTCTTTATTCAAATTCCGCAAGAAAAGGGCGAAAATACTCTAAAGAGAACAAGTAACAATTCACCCCCACTCTTGTTACACTTCATTGTCTCTATACGTTTCTACAATTGGTATCAGAGCCCTGTTCCTCATTAAATCAGGAAACCCTGAGAGCCGTATCTTGGTGCTTTAGAGATGATGAAAATGAACGAACGTATGGAAGAAGGGTACTCTACTCAGAGACCACCAATGTTCGATGGCAAATTCTATACCTATTGGAAAAACAGGATGGAGATCTTCATCAAAGCCGAAAACTATCAAGTTTGGAGAGTCATCGAAGTTGGAGATTTTGAGGTAACTACGACCAACTCCATCAACGAGACTGTTCCCAAACCAATCACGGAATATGAGAAAGAAGATTTTCAAAAGATGGAAATGAATGCTCTTGCTATTAAATTACTTCATTGTGGGCTTGGTCCTAATGAACACAATCGCATTATGGGTTGCAAATCAGCAAAACAAATTTGGGATCTGCTGGAAGTTACCCATGAAGGTACAAGCGAAGTCAAGCGTTCCAAGATTGACTTACTCATGTCCAAATATGAAAGATTTGTTATGGAACCCAAAGAAAGCATTCAAGAAATGTTTACTAGGTTTACGAACATCACAAATGAGTTAGTCTCTCTTGGAAGGCTTATTCCATCCGATGAACAAGTGCGAAAGATCCTAAGAAGCCTACCTCAAGATGATCGTTGGAGAGCAAAGGTCACAGCCATTCAAGAATCTAAAGATTTTACAAACTTTAATCTGGAAGAGTTGGCTGGTTCCCTGATGACTCATGAATTACATCTGGGAACAGCTGACAGTTCCAGGAACAAAGGTTTGGCTCTGACAGCAGACGACCAAGAAAATTCAGAAACTGATGAGGAAGAGGCAGCAATGCTGGTACGTAGATTCAAGAAGTTCTTCAGGAACAATAGATATAAAAATCAAAGAAACTACAAAGAAAAAGGAACTTCTAAATCCAAAACTTATGAATGCCACAAATGTGGAAGTACCGAGCACTTCATAAAGGAATGCTCACTATGGAAGGACGAGAAAGCTAAAGGGAAAGCAAGAGAAACAGGAAGACAACCAACAAAGGGAAATTTCAACAAAACCGATTTCCGCAAAGCCATGATAGCTGCATGGGGAGAGTCCGAAAGTGAAACCGAAACTGAAGCCCCCGTGGAAGAAGAAGAGGTAGCTAACCTCTGTCTCATGGCTACTCATGACGATACATCTAAAGGAAAAGAGGTACTGTCTCCTGATCCATTTTCTGATTATTTGTTTAAATTGGACAAACATAGATTAGTTAAAATGATTTTAGAATCTCACGAAAATTTAGAAAAACAAACCGCCATCACTCTCAAAACTGAAAAAGACCTTAAAGCATGTAAAGACCAAATATCCTACCTTAACTCATTTAGATCCGATGTGCAAAATCGATTCTTTGAATTGCTTGATAATAATGTGATGTTAAAAGAAGCATTAGAAAAAGTTAAAGAAGAAAACATCATGTTAAATATTGAATTGAATCAATTAGAGCAATTTGATATGGAAGTAGATTATGAGACTAAGAAAGAAATTCAATGGGTACTCTTCCAAATGAAATCCGATCTAGAATCCGCCTTAAAAGAAAACGATCGTCTTAATCTTGAATTAAATTCAAGAGATAAAGGGAAAACTAGAGAAGTTCCCAAATGGATTCTTGATGCAAGAACTAAAAGAACCGAAGGTCTAGGATATGATAAAAATGACAAAAAGAAAAAGGTCTATGTTGATCTCCCAAGTAACAAAGTCTGTTCCTTTTGTGGCAAAACCGGGCACCTGAAACATAAATGTTTAAAAAGGGAACAGCACAACAAAACGAACCAAATATACGTCGATAGAGTTTGGATTAAGAAATTTAATTCTTGTTTAATCGACACGGAACCCAAGGATGGCTGGGTTCCACCCTCTAACAACTAAGTTCGTTTTGCAGGTTCTAGTGAGGGGGAACAGCTCATGGTATCTCGACAGTGGCTGTTCCAAGCACATGACAGGCGATAGATCAAAATTTCTCTCACTAGAAGCCTATGATGGAGGAACTGTGACCTTTGGCGACAATATGAAAGGTGAAATCATTGCAAAAGGCAAGGTAGGAAGGTCAAGTTCCCACGCTATAGATAACGTATTTTTGGTCGAGAATTTGAAACACAACCTATTAAGTATTTCTCAATTTTGTGATAAAGGTAACTCTGTAAACTTTACTTCTGAGAAGTGCATGATTTCTAGGAACGACACAGGTGACATCATTCTGGAAGGAATTAGAAAAGGGAACACCTATGTGGTGGACCTGCACACTGTTCCTAAAACCAGTTTAACATGTCTGAGTGTTATAGAAGATGACCCTCTACTTTGGCATAAAAGATTAGGTCATGCTAGTTTTTCATTGCTTAATACTTTACGTACTAAAGACTTAGTAAGAGGATTACCGTCCCTAAAATTTCAAAAGAATGAAGTATGTGATCCTTGTGCCAAAGGAAAACATGCAAGGTCATCCTTTAAAACTAAAAATGTCGTGACCACATCAAAACCACTTGAATTAATTCATATGGATCTTTGTGGACCTATGAGAATCCAAAGTCGCAGCGGTAAGCGATATGTTTTTGTTATAGTTGATGATTACAGTAGATTTACATGGACTTTATTCTTATCTAGCAAAGATGAGGCTTTTGATGAATTTGTTGCATTCGCTACTAAAATTCAGAAATCTAGTAACAATCAACTAGTCCACATAAGATCGGATCATGGTAAAGAATTTGAAAATTCAAAGTTTATGGATTATTGTAATGAGCATGGTTTAAGTCATAATTTCTCCGCGCCTAGAACACCACAACAAAATGGTGTTGTTGAACGAAAGAATAGAACATTAGAAGAAATGGCTAGAACTATGTTAATTGCTAGTGGTTTACCTAGAAATTTTTGGGCCGAAGCCGTCAATACTGCTTGTTATATATTAAACCGAGTTTTAATAAGACCAATCACTTCTAAGACCCCCTAAGAATTATTTAAAGGAATTAAACCTAATATTTCATATTTTCGAGTCTTTGGATGTCGATGTTTTGTGCATGTTAATGGAAAACGAAATTTAGGTAAATTTGATGAAAGAAGTGATGAAGCAGTATTTCTTGGCTATTCATCTCATAGTAAAGCATATAGAGTTTACAATAAGAAAACAATGTGTGTTGAAGAATCTGTTCACATTATATTTGATGAGACTAACTTTATGACAAGTGAACAAGAAACAAGTGATTTTAAGATAGGTCTTGCGGATCTGGAAGATGATGAAAATATACACAAGGAGCAAGATCCAGTAGAACAGCAACAAGGTCAGAATGTTGAACAAAATCAAGAACAGGAACCACAGGCAGATCAGGAACAGCCTGCAGTTCCTAATCCAGAAATTCAAACAGAAGCACAAGAAGAAAGAATTGAAGTTGAACCAAATCAGAACCAAGTCAGTGAACCAGCTTCCACATCTGTCCCCACAAGAGACTTTGTTCCAAGACCGTGGAAACATCATAAGTCACATCCACTAGAATTGATTATAAGTGACATGAACAAAGGCACGCAAACAAGGGGACAAATGAGAAACTTTTGTGCACACTTTGCTTTTCTATCAACTATGGAACCCAAGAATCATGTAGAAGCTTTGCAAGATTCGGATTGGGTGGTAGCTATGCAAGATGAATTAAACGAGTTTGAAAGAAACAAAGTGTGGCACTTAGAAGCAAAACCGAAGAACAAGAAGATTATTGGACTTAAATGGGTATTCAGGAACAAGCTGGATGAACACGGCATAATTGTTAGAAACAAAGCAAGGTTGGTGGTAAAAGGTTATAATCAACAGGAAGGTATTGACTATACTGAAACTTTTGCTCCCGTAGCTAGATTAGAAGCTATTAGAATTCTTATTTCATTTGCTGCTTTCATGAATTTTAAATTATATCAAATGGACGTAAAATGTGCATTCTTAAATGGGTTTCTAGAAGAAGATGTGTATGTGGAACAACCACCTGGCTTTGAAAACCCAATTTCTCCGGATCACGTCTACAAGCTTGATAAAGCTCTTTATGGGCTAAAACAGGCACCTAGACAATGGTACGAGAGATTATCTAAGTTTTTGATTGAAAATAAGTTCATACGTGGTAAAATTGATAAAACCTTATTCTTTAAGAATAAAGGTTCGAATATACTAGTCGTTCAAATATATGTTGATGATATTATTTTTGGTGCTACAAATGAATCGTTATGTAAGGAATTTGCTGACCTAATGAGTAATGAGTTTGAAATGAGTATGATGGGAGAATTAAATTTCTTCCTTGGTTTGCAAATTAAACAAACTGCTAACGGTATCTTTATTCATCAACAAAAATATATAAAAGAACTTCTAAAGAAATATGGACTAGATAGTGCTAAGACAAACCATACACCCATGGCCACTAACATTAGGTTAGATGAAGACTCTAACGGAATTAATGTTGACCAAACGATGTATAGAGGCATGATAGGATCACTACTATATCTAACAGCTAGTAGACCCGATATATCCTTTAGTGTTGGCTTGTGTGCTAGATTTCAATCAAATCCTAAAGAATCACATTATACGGCAGTTAAAAGAATTCTTAGATATCTAAAGGGAACAAATGACTTATCCTTATTTTATCCTAAAAGTGATGTCTATGACTTGAAAGGGTATAGTGATGCAGATTACGCAGGTGATCTTGTAAATAGAAAAAGCACTTCAGGAATGGTACAGTTTCTTGGATCTTGTTTGGTATCATGGAGTTCCAAGAAACAGAACACAGTAGCTTTATCCACGGCAGAAGCTGAATATGTAGCTGCAGCAGCCTGCTGTTCCCAAATGCTCTGGATTAAACAACAGCTAAGAGATTTTGGTATTAAATTTGAATGTGTTCCTATTTATTGTGATAATACTAGTGCTATTTGTATTTCTAAAGATCCGGTGCATCATTCTAGAGTTAAACATATTCATATTAGACATCATTTCCTTAAGGATAACGTAGAGCTTAAAAATATTATTGTTAAACATGTCAATACTAGTGAACAAGTTGCAGATATTATGACCAAACCGCTTCCAAGGGAACAATTTGAAAAGATGAGGTTGGAGCTAGGTATGATCAAGCTTCACTAACGTTTAATTGCTAGTATTCCTCCTCAAAACATCTTGAAAAATCGGAAGGGTTCAATCAACCACAACAACCAAGATTGTTCATTCAATCATTGCGAGATTTGGGTATGCTTCTATTTAAATTTATGTCTTAAACTTTATCTTGATTGCTTGCATGTTTGAACTAATTAGACCAAGTAGCATAACTTATTTTATATTATATATTATTATTTTATTACCCACATATTATAAATTATCTTTCGAAAAATCACAAAAATATTTTATCTTTCCACAAATTCCAGCATTTTCTTTATTTTAATTTATTTCGGTGAGCCAACATATTTTATGAAATAGAAGACGGATCATCGAGGTGTTTCGGAAAGTAGTTATCTAAATCGATATATTCAACGAACTAAGCTTAATTAATAACTACCCTTATACCTCCTAAAACCGCCATTATGGAAGTAGTACAAACCTTTTTCATAACCGTCCATTCAACCCTTTATAACCCACTCATCATGTCACATCCATCATTCATAAACCCATTACTTGTACTACTCCTAGCAAAACCGTCAAACCCATTTTCCTTCTTCAACCTTCATCAATTCATCTCATCATCACCATGAAATCTCCCAAGACTTCATCTAAACCGAAAACAACAAAACCCATGCATGTCGGCACGAAAAGGACTTTTTCTACCACAAAAGGAAGCTCATATTCAAAACCCGCAAAGAAGGCCAAGGTAGTAGATCCTGATTGTGCTGAGGAGGTTTATTAATGTGACTCTTTAAGAAGTTTGGTGTGCCTCTTGAAGGCCTAGAATTTCCAATGAGTGCTAACAACAAAATAGGTGCTAAGTGTCTTAACAACTTGCATCTTACATTAAATGAAAATGGAATTCTAGAGGATGTTGAAGAAGATGTTGAGTATGTGAGTTCTGATGAGGAACAAGAGGAAAGTGAAACTGAAGTAGAAAGGGAAAATATAGAATAGGAAGATCAGGAAACTGTTCCCACTGCCACTACTGAGGCAGGGACAGAACAGGAACAAGGGGAAACAGTTAGACAGGGGGAAGCTGTTAGTAAGGGGGAACAGGTTGGGGAAGAAGAGAATGAGGAACTAGAGGATGAACAATCTAGTTCAGAGGATGAGGACTTCAATGTGCCTCTAAAGAACATCAGGAAATCATCCAAGAGTTCTTCGTGCCTAAATGCTAATATTACCTCACCAACCCCACCATCACCAAAACCAAACTCACCTATACCATCACCACCACCATCACCAATAACAACTACTCCACCAACATTCACATCACCACCATCGCCTATACCCATTGGTTTTGATGATCCCACTACTATCCCTCCTCCTCCTACTACCCTTGCTCATGTCCTCTCTTTAATCCTTGATATGTAGTCCCAACTCATTGCTTTCCAAAGTGAAGTTCGTGCCTCTCTATCTACCATTGCTGAGCAACTCACCGACATGGAAACACGTCTTGGTGCGAAGCTTGACACGGTGGAGGTGCAGACTGAATTTGTTGATGAGGAGACTGCTGCCTGATCCCTCCTGCTTCTGTTTCAAATTAAAATTTAACGTTTGTTGGCCCATTCTCTTTGTAATTCTCTAAACAATGTTTTTCTTTTGCTTTTTAAGTACCTGCTGGGGTACAAGACAATTTCTCTTGGTTTATGCTACTAACCCACAACTTTTAATCCTTCATATTATCCTTCCCTATTATCCCATGGTCTAATATGTTTGCTTGCATGCTTTCTTGATTTATGTTTGGGCATTTATTTTCTTAGTTTGCTGCTTACTATCTTAATTTGTCTAACGCTTGCCTTAGAGCTGTGCTTTGATTCATATCCCTACTTTTTAATTGATGCCAAAAGGGGGAAGAGTAGCAAACAAACTTAAATGAATGCTTGTGAGTGCTTATGTTCTTGCTTGATCTTGATAATTGTCTCTCTGTTTTATGTTCTAACCTATACAATGTATCTTGATAATTGTCTCTCTGTTTTATGTTCTAACCTATACAATGTTTTGAATGTTCTTAGTTTGTTGACTTACTGTTTGATATACTTAAGGGAGAAGAGTTGCAAACAATAATTATATTGAATATCACTTTGTTTATCTTTGATTCTTACAACTCAAGATTAGATTTTCTTGAATTACTTAATTAGAATTACTTAGTTTGTTGTGCTTCTTAATTTTTAATTTTATGTCCTTAAGTTTCTTAATTATTATGTTTTTGGTTTATACGTTTTTGGTATTTATGTTTATGTTTTGTTTCAAGTTTTATTTTAAAAAAAATTGAAAAATTTGAAGTCATGCTTAATCACATGATTTTCGCCAAAAATATTTTAGAGTAATATGCTTGCTTTAGAATTTGGTAAATTACTTGTAACGATTTAATTTACTAAATATGTTTGAACTTGTGATTGATCTCTAACATGTTCAAAGCTATTAGTTTTACTCTTTCTTTTAACCAAGTTTGTTTATAAGTTTGTCATCATCAAAAAGGGGGAATTTGTTGGCCCAATTGAGTTTTGATGATGACTTAACAAAATATAAACAAACAAAATATTTGTAGAGATTGTTTTGTAGGTTAAATATCCGATTATTGTAATCGTCGATGATACCTAAGGACTGGTCAATGGAAATCGTACAAGTCAAAGTCAAAGTCAACAAAGTCAAAGTCAGTAGAGAAGGTCAATGAGGAAGTCAAGAGTAGAATCCAAGTCTACTGTTCCTGATATTGATAAACTGATATTGTTGCAGATAGAGACAGTACGCTGTTCCTCCAGAATCCGGTCAGAGGAGAAGTCAACAAAATTATTTAGAAAAAGTCTTAAGTTAATTTTTCTATATTTTAGTTTTGTTGTACGGTTAATAAACAAGGAAGCACAAGGAATTAATCTAAGAATTAAAATAACTAACTCCTAAAAAGTCTCTTGAAAATGGCTATTTTTAGCTAGAGTCAAAGTTAGACTTTGAATAACCACCAAGGAAGTTATTTCCTTCTCACGGTCAATGCCCACTAATCCCTTATCTTTAGATAATGGGTTTATGGCATAACTTGTTCTAAAATGATTATAAAAGCATTTTTCTAACCGGCACAAACATTTGGTGATCAACAAGGAGAGAAATATTCATGTAAAATCTTTAGAATTCTCCTATGGAGATCAAGGGAGAAAAATAATCACTCTTATCATTCGAGTGCTCCCTTGGTGATCAACATTGAGAGAAAATTATTTCCGAAAATTTGTGCCCAATTTCGTGAGATTCAAGAATCAAGAAAAGGAAATTTTTGAGTGTTCTAAACCGAAAATTAATTCCTAAATTTTTCCTTGTGCTATCTTTGTTTGTTCATCCAATTTAGAGAATTTATCTTGTATGGGTTTTTGAGAGAATTTTGTAATTAGACTTGGGTAAGTCTAAGGGGGAAGTGAGAAAGAGAAGAGAGAAAGAGAAGGAGAATCGAGAGAAGGAACAAGAAAGAAATCGAGAAAGAAGAAGAGAAAGAGAAGGAGAAATGTATTTTATGTAATAGAGAATTAAATTACATAAAATAATAGAGAATCGAAATCCCTAGAGGGTCGTGGTTCTTGTTCCCACGTTAAATTCTTTGTGTTTCTTTAAAGTTTTCTTTTAATTTGTTTTGAGTATTTTCTTTATTCAAATTCCGCAAGAAAAGGGCGAAAATACTCTAAAGAGAACAAGTAACAATTCACCCCCACTCTTGTTACACTTCATTGTCTCTATACGTTTCTACAAATGCTTTAGCCCTTACTTGCATAATGAACCACACCCATATGTTAAACTATTACAAAAGATACAAAAGGAAAGTGCTGTAAATTACAAATTACACTACAACTATACAAATAAACTATGTATAAACTCCTTTGTGTATATGGCAATGAACTTCTTCAAAGGATGAACCACGAACAAGAGGATCATCGTAGAGAAGATTAGTTGCAACACAATGGTCACCGGAAATCTTGATAAAAGGTTGAAGGCGTTTACAAGCTTTCCTTTTGAGATATATCCCCCCACAAAGGTACTTGGGTTACGATGATGGATATTCACAACGAGATACAATCAACCACATCAACCGATCAGTACAAACCGATTGAACTAAACAACAAAGGATTTTCAAAGAGAATGAAATCAGAAAACAATCGAGAAGTTAATTACTTTTCTCTATGAATCAAGAGAAAATGAGAGAAAGAACATAGAATTCTGATTCTATTAAAAGAGTGATTTGAAATGCATGAGCCCACACCTATTTATAGAGTGTGAAGAGTCACACGTCTTCATCCAAACAATACTTGGTGGTTACCAGGTATTTATCTGTCCATAACAACACAAACCTTCATGAAGCATAGCATAGCTTCACGAAATAAAACACTGTTTCAAGGTGCTCGAACGAGCATAATGCAAAACAGTTTCCAGAGACTTTCTGATGCGAAAAATCTCTAAATGCTCGAACAAGCACTATAGATGTTCGAACGAGCAAATGCCAAAAAAATCAAACAGAAGCTTCAGAATCAAACTGACCCAGCCTGGAGCAAGTGCTCGAACGAGCAACGGAGTGCTCGAACGAGCACCATTATGCTCGAACGAGCAAGCCTATGCTCGAATGAGCACTTGGCTCTGCTTCCCCGTTTTGGCTCCGTTGTTACGTTCTTGCTTAGTCGATGCCTTATACATGTTCTAAGCACTTGGATTATGTCCTACACGCTCTAAATATCCAACAATCCTCCCCCATTTAGAGCCTTTAGGACATTTTTTTCCCTTTCTCAAAAACCGATCTCATAATCACATTCTATGCATCAATGCTAATGTCCCTGCGGATTGAATTAGCACCTAGTACAACACACTTAACAAATGATCGTGAAATGATGATGTCCCTACAGATTGAATCACATAACACATCTGACAATTTGAAGATGAAGTACGCACAGAACAAATAACACATTTGTCGTTTCTTGACACATTATACTGGCCGTGTCCATATTTATTCATAAGTTTATCATAGTCGATACGCTAATCTTGACTACTTGAAGCTGCCACACTTCAAACTTATATAGGTAGGTTCTCATTACGTATAAATATATCCGCGTGAATGGATATCACCAAGAGCTCTTCTACTCTTGGCCTTGAGAACTTTCAAAGGACGACTACCTTGGTTCCTCACGGTCCAAAGCAACGATGGGTCATTAAACTTTGTTGCTTACAAAATCCATAAAGAATTTCACCACATTGAGTTCAGACACAATGTTACTTGTGCGTGAATTGGGCTTTCTAAATGAATTTTAGTTAGCGTAATCCGATTGCAATTGACGCTTGTTCAATTGAATCCTTACTCATGGCTTTAGTAAAGAAATCAGCCAAATTGAACTTAGTGTTCACATAATCAAGAGTTATGACCCCATTAACAATATACCCTTGCACTAGGCTGTGCCTAAGAGCAATATGACGGGATTTACCGTTATACACTTGACTATAAGCTTTCGCCAATGCTGTCCTGCAATCTGTATGAATTGCCACCGGTGCTATAGGCATTGGTAAGATGGGTATCTCAAACATGAGATCCCTTAACCATTCCGCTTCCTTCTCTGCAGACGCTAGCGCTATAAACTCGGAAGCCATAGTGGAATCAGCGATGCATGTTTGTTTCTTGGAAGACCATGAAATGGCTCCTCCCCCATAAACAAACACCCAACCACTCGTTGAAGAATTATCATCTTCATTCGTGATCCAACTTGCATCGAAATAACCTTCCAAAACCGGAGGTTCTCCACTATAAATGATACCACGATCTAAGGTACCCTTCAAGTATCTTAATACTCTCCTAATCGCATTCCAATGGTGCGGTCCCGGATTACTAGTAAATCTACTCAATTTTGCAACCGGAAACGCAATATCCGGTCTTGTACAAGTCATCGCATACATTAGCGATCCAATGACTTTTGAATACGCTATATGCGAAACTGGTTCCTTATCATGTTTAAACAATTTGACATGTGGATCCATAGGGGTCGAGATTGGAATTGTCTCGAACATATTGAATCTTTTAAGTACTTTCTCAATGTAATGAGATTGACTTAATTTGATTCCATTGTCGTCTCTAATGATCTTTATGCCTAAGATCACATCGGCCTCCCCCATATCCTTCATTTGAAATGAATTTGAAAAAAATTCTTTTGTCTCTTGAACCCGTACTAAATTAGTACCGAAAATGAGCATATCATCAACGTAGAGACATATAATGACTCCGTCGCCTTGCTCATCAATCTTGCTATATACGCACTTATCCGCTTGATTCAGTTTGAATCCAAAGGACAATATCGTCTCATCAAATTTCTGATGCCATTGTTTCGGTGCTTTTTTAGTCCGTATAATGACTTAACAAGTTTACACACCTTGTTCTCGTGTCCTTTCAAAACGAACCCTTCGGGTTGTTTCATATACACTTCTTCATCTAGTTCACCATACAAAAATGCAGTTTTCACGTCTATTTGGTGAATCACTAGATTGTGAATCGAAGCCAAAGCTATCAACAACCGAATGGTGGTTGTCCTTGCAACAGGTGCATATGTATCGAAATGATCGATACCAGGTTTTTGTCTAAAACCTTGTGCCACTAGACGGGCCTTGAACTTATCTATAGTTCCATCAATCTTCATCTTCTTACGGAAGATCCACTTGCAACCAATCGGTTTGCAAGTTGGAGGCAAATCAACCAATACCCATGTATACCCATGTATTATTTCCCATGATTGAGTCCATCTCATCATTAATCGCTTCCTTCCAAAATGCACTGTCTTGAGAAGCCATAGCATCCCTATATGTTAATGGGTCTCCTTCCACATTTAATAAATATGGAAAATTTGATTGAATATCGGTTCTAGTACCTTCAACTAAATATACATGAAAATCGGAACCAAAAGACTTTGGTCTCCTTTGTCTCTTACTCCTCCTAGGAATTTCTTCCACATCATCAGGAGTTTCTTGTTCGATGTTTTGTTGATTCTCATCAACATCATCGAGTTCATTTGGGTTTTCTTGTTGAATATCTTCGAATTCAACATCGTCATCATTGGTACTAATACATAGATCTCGTTGTCTACTAATCGATGAATATCGATTTTCATCGAATATCGCATCCCTTGACTCTATTATCGAATGAATCGCAATATAGTCGTTTTGTTCTATTACATAGAACCTATAGGCTTTGCTTTGATTAGCATAACCTACAAAGATGCATTCAATGCCTCGTTCACCGAGTTTCTTTCTCTTTTTTCCGGGTACTCTAACAATAGCCCGACATCCCCAAACTTTACGATAGTTTAAGTTTGGCTTTCTTTTGTAGCATAACTCATAAGGAGTTTCCTTATTAGTTCTATTAGGAACCCGGTTAAGAATGTGACACGCGGTCAACATTGCCTCTCCCCAAAACCCGTCACTCAATTTAGAGTATGACAACATGGAATTAACCATTTCTTGAAGAGTTCTATTCTTCCTTCCGCCACACCGTTTGATTGTGGTGCATAACCGGCGGTTGTTTCATGTATAATTCCCATTGATTGGAAATATTGAGGATCATAGTATTCTCCTCCCTTATCGGTTCTTAATTTCTTAAGTTTACCATTAACTTGAAGTTCAACTTCATTCTTGTAAACTTTGAAGAAATCAAGTGCCTCATCTTTTGTATGCAAAAGATACACATAGCAAAATCTTGAAAAATCATCAATAAAAGTAAAAACATATCTTTTATTGCCTAAAGATGGTGTGCTATGGAAATCACATAGATCACTATGTACAAGATCTAAAATTTCAGATTTTCTTTCTACACTTTTGAACGGTGTTTTAGTGATCTTGTTAAGCATGCATGTTTTACAATTCACAGATTTTTGTTCACACATTGGAATCATATCATGCTTTGACATAAATGAAACTTTACCAAAATTAACATGTGTCAATCTAAGATGCCAAAGATAATGTGAATGATCATGCATATTAACATTACATATCAAATTAGAATATTTACAAGATAGTGAAAGGTTAAACAAGTTACAACATAGATAAGCACGACCTATATACAAGTTACCCTTACTTATAATACATCTATCGGCTTCAAATACAAGTTTATATCCTAATCTATTTAAGATAGGACCGGAGACTAGGTTCCTACTAATATCGGGTACATAATATACATCCCTAAGGACTAACGTATTTCTCGATGTACACAAGAGTTCCACTTGTCCTTTGCCACGGACTTTGATTGATGAGTTATCTCCCATGTAGAGATTTTCTCCATCCACAACATTGTGTAATGTTGTGAACCAATGTTTACTCTTGCACACATGTCTAGCGGCCCCCGAATCGACCCACCATGACATGTCATCATCCTGCACAATATTCACATTAGAATCTATGGAAGAAACATTCAAACTAGAATTTTCATCCAAATATGCAAGATTACCTTTAGTTGGAGGAGGGTTGTTGCTTGAAGAAGCACCACCCTTCATCTTCTTGATTTTATTCTTAAACACAAAGCAATTCTTCTTGCGATATCCGGGCTTACCACATTCCCAACAAGCATTGTCAATGACTTTCTTCTTGCCTTTTCCCTTGGGATATTGTGGTTTCCTCCTCTTGTCTCCACTAGTAGTGGCCTTAGAATCATCTATCACCATGTTCACGGATGATAGATTGGGATTGTCTCCCTTTGAACTATCAAGTTCCCTTAGACTTGACTCAATTTGGAGATGTTGAGCAAGTCCCGCAAGAGTTATCTCTTCCTTCTTATGTTTGAGGGCATGTCTAACATCCCTCCAAGAATTGGGTAACTTATCTATGATACTTGAAACAATATATATTTCATCCATAGTTATGTCATGCACTTTCATGTTATTATACATGCGTTGTAATTCATGGAATTGATCCATCACCAGACAGTTGTCCAACATTTTATAGTTATTAAAGTTACTAACCAAGAATATCTTAGAACTAGCATCTTCCGCCATATACTTATCTTCTAAACTATCCCATAATAACTTAGCGGATTCATAAAATTGATAAATATCGAAAAGAGAATCACACATACCATTGAGAATATTTCCTCTACATATGAAGTCATCATTCTCCCATTTGTTTCTCTTCCTTACATCCTCCAAGGTTTCATCTTCCTTCTCTTCCGGTTTGGGAGTGGATATCACATATGCCACATTGAGGGAAGTCAAAAGGATTTGCATCTTCTTTTGCCATCACCTGAATTCCACACCCAAGAACTTGTCCAACTTCATAAAGTTTGAAGTTAGTTCTTTCACACTTGCCATAATTACAGAATTATATCACAAAAGATTGTTACAAAAGATACAAAAGGAAAGTGCTGTAAATTACAAATTACACTACAACTATACAAATAAACTATGTATAAACTCCTTTGTGTATATGGCAATGAACTTCTTCAAAGGATGAACCACGAACAAGATGATCACCGTAGAGAAGATTAGTTGCAACACAATGGTCACCGGAAATCTTGATAAAAGGTTGAAGGCGTCTACAAGCTTTCCTTTTGTGATATATCCCCCACAAAGGTACTTGGGTTACGATGATGGATATTCACAACGAGATACAATCAACCACATCAACCGATCAGTACAAACCGATTGAACTAAACAACAAAGGATTTTCAAAGAGAATGAAATCAAAAAACAATAGAGAAGTTAATTACTCTTCTCTATGAATCAAGAGAAAATGAGAGAAAGAACATAGAATTCTGATTCTATCAAAAGAGTGATTTGAAATGCATAACCCCACACCTATTTATAGAGTGTGAAGAGTCACACGTCTTCATCCAAACAATACTTGGTGGTTACCGGGTACTTAGTGATGTTTTGTGATACAAAACATCTGTCCATAACAACACAAACCTTCATGAAGCATAGCATAGCTTCACGAAATAAAACACTGTTTCAAGGTGCTCGAACGAGCACTTTAGGTGCTCGAACGAGCATAATGCAAAACAGTTTCCAGAGACTTTCTGACGCGAAAAATCTCTAAGTGCTCGAACGAGCAAATGCCAAAAAAATCAAACAGAAGCTTCAGAATCAAACTGACCCAGCCTGGAGCAAGTGCTCGAACGAGCAACGGAGTGCTCGAACGAGCAAGCCTATGCTCGAACGAGCACTTGGCTCTGCTTCCCCGTTTTGGCTCCGTTGTTACGTTCTTGCTTAGTCGATGCCTTATACATGTTCTAAGCACTTGGATTATGTCCTACACGCTCTAAATATCCAACATAAACAAGCTTATCAAGACAATTAGTTTGCTTGTATTACCAAGGCTTTCTTCTACTTGTTGCAATGGTTTTGTTGTATGAACAATTAAGTATGTTGTTTGTAGTTGTAATTTTGAATGAACAATGGGTATAATTTTTTGGCAACTGTTGAAGAACAAGTTTGCTTAATCATTTATACAGTTGAATATTAAGGACAAGTATGATTATGAAAGAATCATTTCTAAGATTTGCATTCCAATTAGTAAACTTTGAATTACAAAACACCATACATTAGCCATATTCGATTACAAAACAGAGCATAACTTATAGTTCTATTCACTCCATATTCCTACATAAGGTAACTAAGAATCAAAATCACAGCAAGAACTACAACTAGACAATTCATTATCAATCCACATCTCCAAACCCTTTATGGGTAAAGCATCTTCATCATAATTCTATCAGTTGTTGTCTTTTGAATCTTCTTGTTAGCCAGTTGTAACTTTCTTTGAAAAATTCAACATCCCGTTGCAGCTTGCTCCTTTCTTCCATTAACTTCACGATTACATCTTTCTGCCAATCAGTTTGTTCATTGTCCACCCACTTGAAGTAATTGCAACCTCTTGAATTTTATGAACATCATAGTCAGGGCAAGCAACAAACCTTCGACTTGAATTTTTGGTAGTCCATCCACGTTGAACAGTAACGTCATACCCACAGTAGCATTCCTTTCGTTAGTCATTGCTAAGGAAATTGAAAGGCATCTATAATAAAAAAAATTTAGGGTTCGAGTTTATTCAAAAAAATTAGGAATTTAAAAATTAGGGTTCTTTACTGACGAACAAGGAAAAGGGAGGTTCTTTACCTTCTTCATCAATGGAGCTCGAAAAAAATGGAGGTGCTTCAGGAGGGAGGAAAAGGAACTAGGGCAAGGAAGAAGAAGAAGAAGAAGAAGAAGAAGGGGGATTTTTAAAAGGAGTTGGTTGGGTAGTTAGTGGGGTGGGTTGAATGATAACCAACCTAGGTTAGAAGAAGGGAAGGAGGGGAAAGTCAAAGGTAAAAATCCTGGTCAACGCTGAGAACCGATCACTTGGTCGTAATGGTGGTCATTTTAAAAAGTTGGTGGCTGTAATTCATAAAAAAACTTTGCGGCTATAATTCATAAAAAAAACTTTGCGGCTATAATTCATAAAACGACTAAACTTTGAGGTTGTAATTCACAAATGATTCAAAAAATAGAAATGACATGTGATGATCATCACATTCATACCACAAAAATACAAACTAAAAGTTTCATATAAATAGATATTAATTAAAGTCTTCCACAAACAGTTTTCATATAACTTTGGACAAATTAGGAAACAAAAGAGTCATTTACAAAACAATCACAACCCGTCTGGTTAGTAATATTGAATGATGATAATGAAAATAATTTTTAACGTATAGTTTTATTAAAAGTTTCATATTATTCTCATTGTAATGAAACTTTGATCACAAAAAAGTATATTTATACTCTTAGACCTGTTTTCGGCTCGTCTCGATTTTATTTTGGATAGAAGTATATTTGTAGTCTCATCTCACCCCTAAATGTATGTTACCGTCACTCTTCAATGTGTTCACTTGGATGATCGAGTCGATTTTGGACGGTATTATTTTGTTCACTTGTATTCCGGATCGATTGTTTTTTAGATGCTCACTGCGATGGGTAACACTCAAGTCGCGTTGGTTAGTCACGGTTTGGATGAAGATTGATTAGTCAAGCTATCGGGTTAGCATTGACTCAGTGTTGGTTCAAGCTCGTGCCGAGTGTCAATCGATCTCTACGGTTAATAACTATAAACTTAAAAACAATAAAACTAATAATAATAATAAAACTAATAATGATAATAATAATAATAATAATAATAATAATAATAATAATAATAATAATAATAATAATAACAAGGAAAATTTGCCAAGAATAATCCCAAATATCACCCGTTGGACAGAAATAATCCCAACTATTGACAATAACAATAATAATAACAATAACAATAACAATAACAATAACGACTACGACAACGACAACGACAACGACAACGACGACAACGACAACGACAACGATAACGACAACAACAACAATAACAATAACAATAATAATAATAATAGAAACGTGAGAAAGTAAGAACAAAAACATCAAAAAGTACTCTACAAAAATCCCAATCAGAATAATGAATTTGATGACGAACAACCCAGCAAAATATATCTAGAAAACAAGCATAAGTAGTAAGAAGATGGGTCATATCAATGGTTTTGATTTAATTAACAATGGAAACAACAGCCCAAGCACTAAATAAAGTAAAACTAATACAAACAGTTCACCAGTTTTGACTTGCTATTTTAACTGATTGAATTCTTAAAACATGCATTTGGTAACTGCTTCACCTTCTCTGCCATGGATTAAGCTTATTATAAAGTTTTTATAAGGTTATATTACTAAATTCACATTACTAAATAAACCATAAAATATGAGGATTATTTATAAGGTTATATTACTAAAATCACATTACAATTGCGCTTTTACTTTTCATTCTTTAAGACTCTAAAAAAAACGAGTAAATGTCATTTTTTTAGCGGATTACCGGTATCCAGATAATATTAGTACTAGCTTGAATCCCGTGCCAAGCACGGAAAATTTTAAAAAAATTAATAATTTCTTAAACATAAATAAATTTTATTTAAATTATCATGATATGAATTTGTTATTTGTTAACTATATAAATATAGAGAAAATAATATTTGACGTGTAAGAGAAATTAAACGATCAATTTACATTTTTTTATGCTCGTAATATGAAGATATTTTTTATGTCAAATATTGTTTTTGTGAAATATAATTGTAGTAACGTTTCATTTTAAATAAAATAACTTTTTATGTCAAATATTTTTAACTGTCTTTCTTTTGCATTATTCTCTTACTTGAATTATTCCTTTGATTCTCATTCTTTAAATGTGATTAACATTTAATGGGTCAAATTTTATTTTGATATTGTTTGACCAATTTTTAATTGTCATAGAATTAAATGTATTTTGGAGGGAAAACAATCAATTGAGAGTGACATGTGTCCTTTCTAAATAATGGCTTTAGTATATAGTATAGATTAGTTCATGACCCAATCCGGTTAAGGCGGGTCGGGTACCCAATCCAGATGTTCTATTTTTTTTGGGAAATTTAACCTTCCATTTATGTTGCGGGTTAGCAGATCAAAGGGTTATCAGGTCGAGTAGGTCATATATTTTTTAATAGTCCTAATGTTTTCAATGTAAATATTTTCCCTCTGAGTCTCTCTTTTTTTGTTACTTAGATGAGAGATTCTCCGTTATTCCAAATTCATTCTCTTTTTTTTTTTTTGAAATTTAAAATTAAGAAAAATAATCGCGGAAATTAAGAAACATACTCCGTATTATATATTTTCTTTTTCCACATTTGCTTTATGAACTATTATTTTCTTAAAATGTTCTTAAAAAAATAATGGTGGAAAATAAGAAAAATAAAAACCTTTTAGATAATAAATAGAAGTATATTTTCTCCATTTTAGCACTGACGTCCCATTTGCTTTTTCATACTATTCATCTCTTACTTTTAATTTGTATTTTATTATTAATCTATTAGTTAAAACATAGTCGAGTGAAATCGTGTTTGATTTGTCTCAATGTAAGAATTATTCATATCTACTTTTCATAATTTTTAATTATACACAATTAGAGATATTAATAATTAAATAAGTGCATTGGATAAAGTGCATAAAGCAAATGGAACATTAGTAGTGAATTGGAGGGAGTATTATTTAATTTTATTGAATTATAAATTTGATGAAAAAAAGTGGGGACGATAAGTATTGAAATGTATTGAAATAGAATTTATAGAACATAGAGATCATAAACAATATAAATTTGTTTAAATATAGTTAATTGAAAATATGTGTAGACCATAAAGATTATTAAAATATTGAAATAAGGATGAACATGGTTAATTATGTCCATAATTTGTGATATAAATAAAACGATGCCTAATGGAAACAACAAATGTGTACACCAAATAAAAATAATTTTAAGGAACGGAAGGATCAATAATATTATAGGTAGGGGTGTGAGCACCAGTCCAAACCCGGACCGAAACGGCAGAAACATATTGGACTGGAAGATCAGATTTTTTTTTAGAGCTAGAAAAAGACACTTGCACTAGTTTTTAATTGAGTTGAAAAAAGTATATGACAAAGTACCAAGAGAAGTACTTTGATGAACAATACAAAAAAGGATATTTCCAAGAAATACTTTATTACAATGCTAGTCGAAAATTACCAATATTAGGACATGTGGAGGGGAGACAAAGAATCTTCCAATTACAATTGGCCAACCTTAAGGCTCGATGTAACACCCCGAGATTTTCGAACATCATTAATTAATAATTTAATAACCTTTGGGAATTTTATATTATATTAAATTAATTTTAAAGTAGTTTAATAAGTTTTGTTTGTAAACGAATTTAAATATTAACAAACGTTGATATTAAAAATAAAATTAAGATTCCTAAAATAAAGAGATTCGAATCGAACTATTAGCATTTTTTTTGAATGTGGGAGCACATGAAAGCAAGTTTCTTAAGTGAGCATTTCTAGTAGGTAAAGGTAGAAATAATAATAATAATAATAATAATAATAATAATAATAATAATAATAATAATAATAATAATAATAATAATAATACTCATGATAAAAAGACTTGGTTAAAACCCTAACACTAGCCGTCATTACACTCTCATCTCATCCTTCCTCCCTCTCTTCTTTCACTCTCTCACTCTCTCACTAAAGACCCACGCCGGCCACCGTGACCACCGGCTGTTGCCCAGACGACCACCACAGAGAGCCGGCAGCCGCTTCCTTCCCCTTCTCCCGCATCAGTCAGCCGGCAACACAGCAGCCACAGCCCGCGCTGCACCTCCGCGGCAGCCCAGAGCCGCCTTCTGCACCACCACAGCAGCCCTGATTCGTGGCTCCTCCCACCGCCTCTAGCCGCCTCTTCCTCCACCCTCTTGCTAGATTATTTATTGTGAGCCATGTCCTCTTTTCTTTAATTGATTTTCTAGTTTTAATTTGAGTTTTATTAAATGTTTTGAGTATGATATCTTGATTTTTGTTATGGGCTTGATTATTATGGTGATTTGAAAATATATATAAGTTAGGGTTTATATTATGATGAATTTAAAATGTAGTATTTTGAGTAAATTCATGAATCTTAAATTAGATTAAGTTATATTTTGATAGAATTTAAAGTGGGTTAGTATTAGAAAGTTTGAATTGAACTTGAATAAATTAGGATGATGAATTTAAAAGTAGTATGTACTACTTTTGTGGCTTGGATGGTGTTTTACTTACTAAAGATCTTGTATAAGCTTGTGTATGTGACATTGTGGATGAATGGTGACTAGTTATTGTTTATATGACTTTACTTATGGTGGTGTGACTAGTAATGTTGATACCCATTGTTGTAGAGTAAATGATAATAATAATTACTAAGAAAGATTAAGGTCGCGATTGTCATTAATGAACGTATTGTCGTGGTGATAGTCGTTTGATGAGGTGGTTAGTTTTGAGCTAGGTTGTTATATTGATATGTTCAATTGTGATGCTAAATTATACAACTTTGACCCAAGTTATACAAATCGTTATTAATTTGTCAAGCTACAAATTTAATTTATTCATAATCGTTTTACTCTAAAAACCTTGGAAAAATAATAAATCACTACTACCATGAGTGATGTGTTTGTTATTAAGTGTAATGTCGTGCATTACGTGTTCTTAAACTTTCCAATGGATAGTTTGACTATAACGCGCAAGCGTATGGTTGTGTTTGTTCACCTAAACATATCTTAATATAAACTTGACTAGAATATAATATTATGGTTTGATTAAAATTGATGGCGTGGTTCATGTGTGAACCTGAGTTGAATTTACTGCATAAGTGCGTTTAGAATGCTATTAGCTTGAATCGAAACTTGTTTGACTAATTGTGTAGTTGTATGAAGTCAGTGCTTCTTAAATGATGTGAAGTAGGCTTATTAGTCTTACTTTTAACGATATAGGTGCCCGGTTCATAAGAGGGATTTAAGAACCTCCTTCGAAGTGACTTTTGCGACTTATTATCTTGCAGTTACAGGTAAGTACACGCAGTAGCTAATTCCTGTATCTTGAATATGTTTTCTCTGCGTAGCAATATTATATGAGCTATGTTGGATATGGTTGGCTATTAAATATTATTAAGTTAGTGCTACAAGTGGGAATCAGTCGTAGAGATAGTAGAGGATGAGTTCAGATATCGCAAGATTAGAATGTTGGATTGTATGAGATTGGAATGGGAATGAGTCCCCTTATTTGATGAGATATTAAGTTGGATATTTACTGTGACTCCACTGGATTGGTACCCCAGATGGATTAGTTCCCGGAGGCATTGACCGTCTATATATGGTCGCTGTACGGGGGTATGATCATACTTTGCCATTGGGCGCCGGCATGGCCGTCACCGTCCTTGGCTGAGGTGTTGCCATGTGGGTCTTGCAAACCCCAATATGGTGGCCTCTAGTCACATAAGAAGATATATAAGAGCAATTGAAGAGATAGAAGACGGTGAAGAAATTGAGAAGTGTATTGAATTGAGAAATAGATGGAGTAGAGGTTTACACGTTTGGATACCTCCCTCATCTTGCTTTGTCGAAATCGTTTATTAGTTACGTATGATTAATTATATTTATTGATAGTTACGGACGTGTACTGTCTGTTTCCTTGTTGATGGCTTGTCTTTGATGGCCCTGCTATGACACGTTGGTCTATGACTTTACGTTGAGCAGTAGGGGTATCATAGATAACACTTGCAGGTTTTTTTTTGGAGTTTATTTGCATTGCATACGGGGGATTGAGTGAGAATCTTGACACGTGCCATGTCCTAACTGTTTTTGACAACACATGTAGTTTTTGAATTGTAACTGCGTATATTTTTGGTTGAGGCGAGTGTCCTCCTTTTGATGTAATTAGTTCCGCTGCAAAGTTTATTTCGCTTTATATTTCGTTATAGTATCTTGAATGGCCTGTTTAGCTGGTTATGTTTTTGAAAACCTAAGTGTTTACATGGGAACCACGATCCATGCTTAGCATGTCGACAAAGGTTTTGACGATGACCATCCCGCCGTGATTCTATTACAAAGGCTATTAATGCCTCTTGTCTGATGGTTTATTGTTTGTTTGATTCTTTTGGTGCGTTAAAATTCAAGGCAGATGCTGCCGAAATTTTCATAGGATTTTGTTTGAAAGTTTTTCTAAAACCTCTTTAATCAAACTTAAACATTATCTTTTTTCTTTATTTTAAATTATTTTAAATGTAACACCCGAATTTCCTCCGTTCTCTTCCGGTTTTGGTGCCGTTCAGAGGGTCGGAAATTCAGGGGTGTTACACTCGACCCTAAACCCTAAACTAATATCAATGCAACATCCTATCAAGAAACTAGCTCAATTAAAATTTTAAGCATAATGAAGCCCGATAATATATTACATTCACTTACACTCTCACACCCAGTAATTCTTTATACTAGAAATGCAACTTATACCCTTCTCATACATGAAAATTTGAAACAAATAATCAATTTTAACAAAAAATAAAAAAAAGAGCTTTGGTTAAACTTAATTCTAAAAATAAGCTTCACTATGTCCGAGCCTAAGACGGGTATGTTCGCGGTTATTAACAGTGAGAAAAAAAATTGGTCAAAATTGTTTGATCGCAGTTAATAACTGCGAACAAAAGGAAGATAATGTCATAACGTAAGAAGAAACAAAAAAAAAAACAAAAGTTGGTTCGCAGTTAGTAAGTGCGAACAACATGATTTTCATTTTTTGTCTCTTTTAACGTTATGACATTGTCTCCCTTTTGTTCGCAATCATTAATTGCGGACAAATAATTTTAACTTTTTTAGACCAATTTTTTTGTTCGCTGTTAGTAACTGCGAACATACCTGACCTTAGACTCGGACATGAAAACGCTTATTTTTGGAATTAAGTTTATCCGAAGCTCATTTTTTTATTTTTTCGATAAAATTGCTTATTTGTTTCAATCATTCTCTCATACATGGTGTCACTTAAATAAATGCAACTCATACTCTCCTCATATAGCATAGTGTTAAATGTTTCACTTAAAATAAAGAGTATATAATATTCAAATATATGAGTATGTGACTTTTTGTCGTGTTAGCTTTCATTTCCATATTAAGGAATCAAACTAACCAAAAATTTAAGTTCATGTGAGGACTAATACTAGGAGTATTTGTGGATGAGAGGATATGAAAGAAAAGGAAGGAAAAGGAAATGAAGGGATGACATTTCCCTTATATAAATACCAATCGGAAAAAGAGCGATAAATGGAGGGAAAGAAATTGGAACAAGGAACTCCTTTGCAATTTTAACAAAACAAACAAATTCTATAACTTTGAAAGATTTAGAAGGAAAACTCAACACTTTTCCTTCGCTACCGCTCCCCTTCCCTTCCTCCCTTCCCTTCCCCTCCCCTCCCTTTTCCTCAAAAAAATAATATTCAAACATAGTGTAAGCACTTTTTTCTAATTATTGCTAGTATAACCATAATTAGATTGTCTGCTAGAGCTGTTCAAAAAAAAACTCGTCCCACTGACCCACATCATAGATGGCAGGTCAACTTCTTAAAAAAATTGTAACCTACAAGTTGGGTACCTGATCCACCTTAATCGAGTTGGTTCATGGGCCGACACTAAATTTTAGTAGGTACTTAATTTCCCGCTAAAAAAAGAAAAGATTAGTTTTTAGGGTTTTCAAAAAATAGTTTGTTTCAAACAAACGAGTTGAAGAATACCCTATTAATAATCATTGTAATTATTCAGTTTTTTATGTTGTATTTTCTGAATATATAAAAAAATATAAGCTCTTATAATGAAAAAAATCAAAAACTAAGCTTCGGGTAAGTTTTATTCACAAAATAACCGTCTGTGGATCCTAAGCTAGGTTTGGAGTATGTTCGCAGCTAGTAACAGCGAACGAAGGCAACAGGTCAAAAAAAGTCAAGTGTTTTTTCGCTGTTACTAACAGTGAACAAAGACAGACTTGATCAAATTAAGTAAACTATTTGTACGAACTTAATAACAGCAAAAAAATGAGACAAAAAAATTAAAATGAAAATCATCACTGTTCATTGTTTAAAACAGCGAACAAACAAGTAATGTATTATTTTTAACCCTTTTGTCTTCCTTACTTTCCGCGTTAAATTTTTGTTTGAATCATCTGAAATAGTTGGTAGAAGTATAAATTATGAATAAAAACAAACCCTAGCCGCCCCAATTCTTTTTCTCTCTTCCCTCTCTAAAAAAATCCCTAATATCTATAGTTAATTTGGGGCTATCACCAATCTTTTAAGATTGATGATAAGCCCCTAATTTCTTTTATTAAGTTTTTTTAATATAATTAAAATAAATTTTTGTCCTCTCCCTATAAACTCATTTATTGGGTTGATTCTACCCATATATTATGTTTTGAAGTCTTTCCTTGTGAGAGTTTGAAGTTATGAATTTCGGTCTTTAGTTGATTTGTTTGTAGAGATTAATGCCATGATGTAGTAGACACCAAAATTGCAATTATCATCCACTACATCAAATTCAATTCTATCTCAATAATACAATAGATCGAAAGACCCCCTCGTAGAAGGTGTATCAAACAGCGATGTGGAAGAGGATATTCAGAATTGTTAGATCTCAAACACAACGATCGTAGTTTTGTTAATTTTGAATTGAATAAATTGCGAATTACAGCCTTAATGTTTATTTTTTGCGAATTACAGCCACCAAAGTATCAAAGTTTATACGTTTAAAACACAGAATTTCGACCATTTTGGTGGTCGGAATGTTTGGTTAAGTGGTCGAAAATTTGTGTTTTTGGTTTAAATTTGTAAACTTTGATACTTTGATGGCTGTAATTCACAAAAAATAAACATTAAGGCTGTAATTCGCAAAAGTGATAAGCTTTAAGGCTGTAATTCGCAAATTATTCTTTTGAATTATATTTGTTTTTGTTGCTATGTCCTTGCTAGTTTTTATCTCTATGTAGATGTCGTATGACTCTATTAATGAATCAGGTATTATTCAAAAAAAAAAGCATAAATTATGAATAAAATTTTTAAAAAAAAAAGGAAAAGAAGGAATCTTTAAACCAAAAGAGAGACTGAACATCAGCAGGAGACTACTAGCGACGGAGGCTGACAACGAAATCAACCTTGAGAGATCAAAATTTATGCCTAAACATCAACAATGGTGGAATAATCATGGATATGTCGATTGAAAATTTCAATGATTCATGAAATTCGACATTTCCTAATTAGGGTTTCTGGTTGCAATTCTTAGATACCTAATTTGATTCCTCTTCAATTAATAACCTTTAAGTAATAGCAATTCTTTTCCAGGAAAAGGATTATAAACCTCTGTATTTGATTCAAATTTCTCTTTACTCTTCAAATTCTTATTCCCACAAAAGAAGCATAACAATAATGACATTATCCGAGACAAAAGCTAAAAGTGAAAGGAATGGAACGCTGGAAGTGAAGGAAGACAAAAAGGTCAAAAATATTACAAACTTGTTAGTTCGATGTTTTAAACAGCGAACAGTGATGATTATTTTAATTTTTTGTCTTATTTGTTCGCTGTTACTAAGTGCGTACAAAGACTTTACTTAATTTGACCAAGTTTGTTTTTGTTCGCTGTTAGTAACAGCGAACAAATACTTATTTTTTTTAACCGGCTGATTTTGTTCGCTGTTACTAAAAGCAAACGCGCACTCCAAAGTCCAAACCTAGCTTAAAAGCCACTGACGCTTATTTTGGAAATAAAGTTTACGCGAAGCTTAATTTTTGATTCTTTTATGATAGAAACTTTTTTTTTTTCAAATTTCGTATTTTCTTAACTTCAAAAACAACCCACTCTTATCATGAAAAATTGAAAAGGATAAGCAAAAAAATAAAAAAAAATCAATAAATAAAACGTTTTTGAAACTTTATCCCAAAATAAGCACTTTTTCTCCTAAGCTTAGGTTCGGACCGGTTCGCTGTTACTAACAGCGAACAAACTGAAAAACAGCCATAAACTTGTTCGCTGTTAGTAACAGCGAACAAAATAAATTGGTTAAATAAAAGTCAATCTCAAATTATGTAGGATAAATTTAAAAAAAAAAAAAAAAAAAAACTCACGTTCGCTGTTAATAACAGCGAACAAACACTTCCATCATCTCCCATCTGATTCATCGTTCCATCATCATCAATTCACTGTAGGATTCATCATCACCATCATCATTCATCATCAATATCACCTGCGCAGCCAATTTAAGACTAAAAGCATGGAAAAACAATCCAAAGAAAGTTAAATTCAAAAACAAAGAAATCTATTACAGAAACCCAATTCTCAAAATAAGCCCAAAAGAATGAAAATTGAGATTATAATTTTGATACTCACATACACACATGGCAGGAAATACATATGGTCCATTCATGAATGAATCAACATCAAAATCATGAAAAAAAAAATCAAATCAAGCATCTAGAATTTAGGGATCACCTGCGAGATGGAATTAATGGCGTGTCGGCGGACGGCGGTACTGGAATGCTGGCTGCACCGTGGATGGATATCCTTCGTGGAAGAGAGGGCGAAAATGAAAGTTGTTCTCAATAAGAAGAGGAGATCAGGAGATGATAGTGATGATAAATGATGATGAGGTGATAACAATGAAGCAGATGACAGTGATGATGAATTTTGCGGTATCAGCTGTTAGTTCGCTGTTATTAACAGCGAACGTGGGTATTTTTATTTTTTTTTAAATTTCTCCACTAGTGTGTGTTCGCTGTTATTAACAGCGAACAAGTTTATGGCTGTTTTTCATTGTGTTCGCTGTTACTAACAGCGAACCGGTCCGAACCTAAGCTTAGGAGAAAAAGTGCTTATTTTGAGATAAAGTTTCAAAAACGTTTTATTTATTGATTTTTTTTTATTTTTTTGCTTATCCTTTTCAATTTTTCCTCTTATCATTACAGTATGAAAATATGGCCTAAAAATCAAACATAAAACTTGATCCCCAGTGTCCTAGCATGACTTATTCGAATACATGAAATTAGGGTACTCCAATTAATTGGGCCGGGACATGGGCCACTAAAAAAGATATCCGACTAATCCGGTACCCAAAATACTTGAGTACTCGCTACTGAACACCCCTAGTGTCAATGCTACCATTCTATTCTGGATTGTACATATAGAAACATAGTACATCTCCTGTGGAATTAGGTTGCCCGACAATAGCAAAAACGCATGGATTCAGGAATAAGTATACTCGTTTTCAAAGACCCATGAACCAAAACTTCCATTCTAGATACAACTTCGTTTTATGTTTGAGTATCCGAAAGAAACCAAATAAAATAAGCATACTCGTTTTCCCTAGCAGCAGCTAGCACCAATTCATTGATCATAATAAGGCAATTCCTAAATTCAAGTTTGCTTCAGGTTTACAAGAAAAACTGTCAAATTCAAGAATGGAGTTTGCGTCCTCAAATTGTCTTCCAGATTGTATAAATAAGAGCACCTCTCATCTGTTCACTGCACCTTTCCACGTCCAACTCTCATATTGCCATAAAGAACCTGATGATTGGAGAATGAACGGAAATCAAACTAACATTTTCATGATCTGATAACATGAATTGCAGAAGGAAGATGACAAAATTATGGCAATCTGGATTACACTGAAGCTCATTTCAGCTTGGATTTTGAAGAGCTCTGAAGAGGTTTTGCAGTGGGTCTTGGAGCTGGAGTTCTCAGGGCCTTCTTTATATCATACTTGACAGATGCAAAAGCACATACAATAGCAAGCAACATAGTCGGATAGACGTAAATGCCTTGGGAAGCATCGGTATTCACCGGTCGTGAAAGGATACCTTCCTTGACTAGACCCCAAACTATCAAGAGTGTACCAAACATGCTCATTCTTCCTGGTTTCATAAGGCCAACTATCGCGCCAGCAACACAGAAGTAGCTTCCTGACAAAACCTGAAAAACAAATATCAATCAGAAACAAAAGACAGAGAAAGATGCAATCACTATATGTATTATGTAGAGTTTGAGAAGTGCTAAATTAATCAAAACATATGTGGGACTGGGATTATTAAAACTCAGATGCAAAAACAAAGGCATCAGAAAACCAGGTTTTCAGTATCATCCAGTGCACAACCTCAAGTTATATTTTTGAGGAAAGTTAGGCTACACCATATCATCCTAATATTGACATTAGCAAAATCACAATAAGTAGCAATTCTTTTAGAGGAAATCAATAGGTCATAAAAGAACCATATGAAAATGTTGTACAAGAACATCTTAACAAAAAATTGGAGGAAATATAGACTATGAAAGCTTGTCGGACAAAAAGGTCAAGGTAGTAATACAAAATCCACATGCAAATATCAGAAGTATAAAACATAAACAAGATGAACTCACTTAAAAAACAAAGCATAGAAATTAAGCAAAGCACAGTAGTGCATCTATTTTCTATTTCATACACTGTTGACTGTACTGCTTCACTGACAATTGCTTGAGAGGTTGGATTTGCACAAGCATTCAGTCATCTATAAATCGTAGTGCAAAGAGTAAACAAGCTCTTCAGCCACACTGCCAATTGCCTAATTCAATGTATACAGTCCATTGTTAGAAAGAATGGAATTTTAAGTGCAAGAAGACCATTGCAGAGGCGAAAGATGTTCCTCTAGATATTACACTTACAAAATAACATTAAAAAGCTCAATAAGCAACCAGCAGATAGTTGATTGCAGTGATAGTTTATGTGGAGATGTAGCGGAAAACATATTTGATGACCCTACAACTTCTACATGGTGTTACTAGATTTAGAACACAACAGAAACGGGATGCATAATACAGGGATCCATTATCCGTACTTCCATAGCCCTTGGTCCCTGAATACGAAGATAACCATAGCATAAACTACACATGTAAGATAACTATGCCAACATAATTAAAATTTGAATTTTTTGCATCCAAATCTACTTGATAGGCAGCTTTAAACAGAAGTTTACAGTCTACCTATTTACAAAAAGTAATCATCTGAGAATGTTAAAAGTTAAGCAAAATGACGGAATTTAGAAATAACCACCCGAAATTGTCTCAATATTGCAGGGTTTAGAAGTCAACGAGTAAGCAGTCTTGAGTTGTAATGATTCAAGATGCTAGATCACAAATTCCCAATGCAATGATCAGTAAAGAATCACTCCATGTTCCCTTAATATGTATTCAAGCTGTAGAATGAATTGGCACAATCCTTCAAGTCTCACTAATACTGATCACATTACGATCTGGCTTGAATATTTTGACAAGTCCGATCATATAAGACACAATACAAGGATTCTACTGAACGAAAAATTACATCACTTTTTTTCCATATGAAGAATGTTTCAGGTGGATTTCATTCTATTAGGAAACTAAATTAAATAGGATGGAGTGCAATAGAAAAGTTCACAAGAGTCCATAAGTGTAGGGTGCTGAATTTTGGGCTTTGCACCAAAGTATCTAGCTGGCAAACATAACATAAGAAAGCCAATGCAAACAGAAGATTGTTTTAGAAAAGAGCCTACACTGCCTCTTCAGCAACTAATTTTGGGAATCATCTAACAATATCAATATCTTAGAGCCTTGAATAAAATGAATTGAAGAAATGGTTGTTGCTTTATCCTTTGAATATTAGCCAGAAGAAAGATTAAACTGTTCTAGAAGGTTTTGATAACCAAGTTGAAAACATAGCATGAACAGATTATGACATTATGTCATTAACATCAGGTGGAAAAATCTAAGTTTACCTCTAAACGCTTCAAATCAAGAGCCAAAGGAGCCTCTTTTACACTAGTTAAATTGTAAATATTCTCCAAATCATTCCAACTAGGAATTGCCATATTCTTGACAAGTCCATGTGCCACAGCTCCAGGATAGAGAAGAGTTTTTACAGCTGCAATTGGAAAGACATCACTAGCAACCAATTGGGAAGTAGTCACGTGAACTGGGGTCGTGCACATACCAGACCTACATGGTACCCTGTAGAACAATAAATAGAAAGCTGAAACAGTCAAGTTCACAGAAAAAAAAAAAAGCTAAAGTGATCCAATGGCTCATGGACTAAATTTAATATACAATTTTTCCACTTAGAAATAATTTAATTTTGGCAATATGGCATTATGCAATCAACAGGACAACTTTTAATGTCTTATCAATCTGAAATTTATATGTTTAAGATAATGTCAACCAATAGCTCCACAAAAGCTTAGTCAAGGTAACAAAATTCTCCATGTAATTAAGAATACAAGCAGGGAATAATGAGATAAATATGACAATGAAATGAGTTACATATATTGACCGATATCGGAATACATGCTATTATTACATTCAAGCTCAAATTTTTCCTATAACATAATTAAGGATGCATTTTAAGAAGTATTAAAGGAGCAAAAAAAATTTAGTTGAGGAAATAGCATCTCACACACTTATCAAAAGTTCAAGAAACAAACAGCAACAATAAAAGATCAATCAAATTACAAAGTGCTTCCTTCATAAGGGGCGGAATTATAGGGTTGTCCTAGATGTCCAGGACAGCACTTAAATGTAGAAAAATTCCTTTACGGCCCATTTGATATATGGTATTAGATAATAGTAGTGGGAATGAAAACTAGTGTGATTTTAGTTGAAAATTCTTTTGGCTATCTTGATGTCCATGCTTGTTCAACTTTAAGTATCTCATTTTCTTCATAAAATTCATTCCAACGCATTACCATTGGGAGAGGTGGTATTAGGTGGTAATGGAAATTTGTAAGCAAAAAAACTTTTTTTGTGATCAAAGTTTCATTACCACGGAAATGACATGGAACTTTTTATGAACTTTTGCACTATAAATCATTCTCATTACCACCATTTAGTACCACTAACCAAATAGACCGTTAGAGTACAAGAAAGTAAGCTAGTGGAGTTGCTTTTGCAATAGTAGTTTACTCAAGTGACCAGGAAATCAAAATCTACCAGCATAATATTTGCCTGTGTAATACTTTTTTATTTTAAGCTCTAAACTATAAAAGCAAAAAAATTTAATGCCTTTGTCGACAAACCCCAAACGCAAAACGCACTTTTCCCTCCTGTGTTGCCATCAGAATTTCACCCCTAACTACCAACCCACTTGCAGCGTCGCCACCCAGTCGCATGTCTGCCACTATTGAATATAATGAAGAATGAAGTATGAAGACCAAAGAAGCTACACAACAGGAGCTGCTGTCTTTATCATTAGAAAACACGTGTTCATTAGGAAACACACGTGTTCATTAGGAGTCTTTGTAATTAGGTGGTTAGTTTGTTATAACAACCTAACCTTAGTTAGATTTTGTTAACTCATGTAATTCTTGATTACTTACTCCCTGATTCTTGCCTATATAAAGGCATCATGTCCACCTTCTGTACTACTACTTAATCATCAATAAGAAAGTATTTTCTATATCTCTTTGTTTCATTTTCTAACATGGTATCAGAGCATCCTTGCTGCTGAACCATTTCTTTCTGTTCTTCCCTCAAACCTCATTACCCTTTATGAAAACATCATTTCTTTGATCCTGTGATCAGAAAGGAACAATTCTTGAATTCTTGATTGTGCTTTCTTATACATGTTTCAAAACAGGTTATCCATAATGACCAACAAAAATGACAAAAGTAATGATCCCACTCTCAAACAAGCAAGCCCATTTTACCTACACCCAACTGACACAGGCCTGAAAATTGTGTCAACAACTTTTAATGGGGTAGGCTTCAAGGGTTGGAAAAGGGCAGTTACAATAGCCTTGTCTGGCAAAAACAAGTTGGGTTTTATTGATGGCTCAATTAAAAGAAGTACATCTAATGAGGTGTATGCCAAGGCATGGGATAGGGTCAACGACATTGTGATTGGATGGCTACTAAGTGCAATGAGCGAGAAAATTGCACAAAGCGTTTTATGGATCAAGACAGCAAAAGGCATATGGGATGAATTGGAGCAACGTTTTGGACAATCATCTTCTGCTCAACTATTCACAGTTGAAGAAGCTCTAAGTAAAGCTGTACAAGGACCAGAAATGTCAGTAGAGGACTTCTTCACAAAAATGAAGAGTTTGTGGGATGAAATTGATACTTTGGATCCACTTGCTGTTTGCACTTGCACAGGTTGCAACTGTAATCTGTCGAAGAAGGTTCTTAAAAGCCAAGAATCAAGAAGAGTTATCCAATTTCTCATGAAATTGAATAACAAATATCATCAAACAAGGAGTAGTCTCCTAATGATCAAGGATTTACCCTCTGCTTCAGAAGTACATAGGATCTTGCTACAAGAGCAAGTCCATCAAGAAATCAGCAAAACCAGCAATGATGAAACACAAGATCAAGCAATGGCATATAGGGCTAAAAAAAGGAAGTACAATGAGTACAAGAACAAGAACTTCAAAGGTTCAGGAAATAAGAAGCTTAATAGTAATTTGTACTGTGAAAATTGCAGGATACATGGGCACACTTATGAAAAATGTTGTAAGGTACATGGATACCCTCCCAACTTCAAGAGCAATACATGGAAGAAAGATGAAAGTAGGGCAAACAATGCTCTGGGAAATCATGCAAATGATGCAGCCCCAAATCAAGATTCCAACAAGGTTGAGACAAAACTCACCATGGAACAATACAACCAACTGATTAGTCTGCTAAGCAAACAGAACAACACTGATCATGAACAAAGGGAGGTATCACAATCCCATACTGCACAACTCACAGGTATCTTATGCTTAAACTCTCAAAAATATGACAATTGGATTATTGACAGTGGGGCATCTGACCATATGTGCCACAATATAGATTTTTTCGATACATACAAACCATTACCAAGCAAGGGACATTCTGTTATTGTCCCAGATGGGAGAAAACTCAATGTGGAATATGTAGGAAACATAAAACTACATGACAGTATTGTATTAAGGGATGTTTTGTATATTCCTAATTTTCAGTATAACCTGATTTCTGTGAGGAAACTTATTAAAGATGCCAAGTGTCAATTGTTGTTTACTGCTGATGAATGTTTCATGCAGGGACATTTGATGAAGAAGCCTTTGCTTCTTGGTAGGGAAAGACACTCTTTATACTACTTTCAGCATGATGCTGACAGTGACAACAAACAGGAGAATAAAAGATTTAATTCCTTCTTGGGAATAAACTCAGAGAGCAATAAAAGGCTACAAGAACTCAAGATGTGGCATATAAGATTGGGGCACTTGCCATTCAAGAAATTACAAGCTGTGTTTCCTGAACTAAAGGGAGATCATGTAGAACAGCAATGTTTTTGCACCATATGTCCATTAGCTAAGCACACTAGGTCAAGCTTTCCTAGAAGTAGCATAAAAACAGTTAGTATATTTGAACTGATTCACATAGATGTTTGGGGTCCTATGAGACACCCTTCAAGATCAAAATGTAATATGGTCATCACCCTAGTTGATGATTTTTCAAGGTTCACTTGGACCTTCTTAATAAAACACAAATCAGAGTTTTTACATCATTTTAAACTCTTTTATGAATATGTCTTAACACAGTTCAATGTTAAGATAAAGAAAGTCAGAACAGACAATGCTATGGAATTGTCTCAGGGAGAAACCTTGAGATTTTACATGTCAAAAGGCATATGCCATCAAAGTAGCTGTGTAGATACCCCCCAACAAAATGGGGTGGTAGAAAGAAAGCACAGACATTTAGGAGAAGTTGCAAGAGCACTTCTTTTCCAATCAAAAATGCCTATGTATTTTTGGGGTGATTGCATTCAATGTGCAACATTTCTTATCAATAAAATGCCCCTGACTATATTGAAAGAAAAAACTCCATATGAAATTCTTTTTGGTCAGCCTCCCCAATATGACATGCTAAAACCTTTTGGATGCCTTTGCTTTGCATCTACCTTGAAAAGGGAAAGAATAAAATTTGATCCAAGAGCTAACCCATGCATATTCATTGGATATGCTCAAAGACAAAAGGGATACAAACTATATAACATTCACACCAAAACAGTATTTGTATCTAGAGATGTGGATTTCCATGAGCGATTTTTTCCCTACCATATTATGAATGCAAGCAAAGATTCTATAACTCAATTTTTCTTACCTAACTCAAGTACAAGCATCTTAAATGAGGCAGACATGATCCCTAATCACAATAATGCATTAGAACAACAAAATGATCATATGGATCAGAATGACTGTGCCACCCAAAATATTGACAGTACACAGTTACAGAACAGACAAAGGAGGGTCACAAAAAGACCTAATTTCCTCAATGACTATGTGTGTACACAAACCTCTACACACTGGTGTAATATAGTTGATTTTAGGGCTCTCAGCTCCACACATCATGACATAGTTGAGACTCACCTAACCTTCAAAGAACCTAAAACCTACAAGGAAGCCTGTAAAGAACCCAAATGGGTGGAAGCAATGTCACAGGAGTTAAAAGCATTGTCACAGAATAACACATGGACAGAAGTAAACTTACCCAAGGGAAAGAAAGCTATAGGATGTAAGTGGGTATATAAAATAAAATTGAAAGCAAATGGATCCTTAGAAAGGTTCAAAGCAAGATTGGTTGCAAAGGGATATAATCAAAAATATGGTGTAGATTATGATGAAACATTCTCACCAGTTGTAAAGATGACCACTATAAGGTGTGTTCTTGCCATAGCTGCAGCACGCAAATGGATAGTATACCAACTTGATATAAATAATGCTTTTTTACATGGACAATTGAATGAGGAGGTATATATGCAAATGCCTGAAGGGGTTGACAATCCTGACAACAAAGTATGCCTCCTACAAAAATCTTTGTACGGGCTTAAGCAAGCCTCTCGACAATGGCATGCAAAGCTTCTTGAGGAACTTAAAAGCTTAGGTTATTCACCTTCAAAAAATGATTATTCATTATTCACAAAGAAAACAGATTCTTTTATGATCATTGTCACAGTGTATGTTGACGATATTCTCATTACTGGAAATAATCAAATAGAAATTAATTTGCTAAAAGAACATTTGCACAAAAAGTTTACCATTAAAGACTTGGGACAGTTGCACTATTTCTTAGGCATGGAAATAAGCTATGTTGATAATGGCATGATCTTAACACAACACAAGTTCACAAAGGAACTGTTAAAAGACAGTGGTGTAACCCAATTCAAAAAGGCTATAACACCTTTACCTCTAAACACTAAACTTTCTGCATCAGAAGGAGTTTTGCTAAAAGATCCTACTTTATTCAGAAGCATAGTAGGGAAGCTGAATTTTCTTACTAATACAAGGCCGGATCTTTCTTACACAGTACAAACTTTAAGCCAATTTATGCAAACCCCCAGGACCTCTCATTGGGCAGCCCTAACTCATGTACTGAATTACATCCATAACACATGTGGACAGGGCATTATTCTTAAAGGAGAAGATCAGCTTGTACTACAAGCCTTCTCAGACTCAGACTGGGCATCATGCCCTGACACTAGGAGATCCATAACTGGATACCTTCTCCTATTAGGCAAGTCCCCTATTTGTTGGAAGTCTAAAAAGCAACACACAGTCTCTAAATCCAGCTCAGAAGCTGAATATAGAGCCATGTCACAAGCCGCTTCTTAGGTGGCTTGGGTTGTGAGACTATTAGAAGAACATGGAATTCATGGTTTAAAACCAGTTGAGCTTAGATGTGATAATCAATTTGCAATTTACATCGCAAAAAATCCGGTTTTCCATGAAAGAAGAAAACATATAGAGGTGGATTGCCATTTTACTAGGGAGAAAATAATGGAGGGTCTTTTGCAGTTGACTTATCTACCTACTAAGCAACAGTTGGCTGACATATTCACTAAAATCATTCCTTCACAGCACTTTCATGACTTACTGACCAAACTAGGCATTGTTACACCAACCCCTAGTTTGAGGGGGGATATTGAATATAATGAAGAATGAAGTATGAAGACCAAAGAAGCTACACAACAGGAGCTGCTGTCTTTATCATTAGAAAACACGTGTTCATTAGGAAACACACATGTTCATTAGGAGTCTTTGTAATTAGGTGGTTAGTTTGTTATAACAACCTAACCTTAGTTAGATTTTGTTAACTCATGTAATTCTTGATTACTTACTCCCTAATTCTTGCCTATATAAAGGCATCATGTCCACCTTCCGTACTACTACTTAATCATCAATAAGAAAGAATTTTCTATATCTCTTTGTTTCATTTTCTAACAGCCACCATTTGAGCATTTAGCTTCAGTCCTTACGTAGGTACAAAATTTAGTTTTTTTTCTTTATTTTTCATTTATAATTGTTTAATTTGATTTTAATTTGTTAGAAATTTTAGTTAGTATTTGTTTTAATTATTATTATGATTAATTTTGTTAGTAATTTTTTAGTTAATGTTTATTTTGTTTTGGGTTTATTTTGATGAGTTTGAAATCGGAAGGACTTGTTTGTTTCTATCTTCACATTACGATTTTGATTAAGTTGTTAATGTTTGATAATTAATGATTTATTTTTTTATTATCATTTTAATCAATTTGATTGTTAATTTGTTAGTAATTTTAGTTATGCTTGTTTTATTTTGGGTGTATTTTGATTAGTTTGATATACTTTTTTTGTTTATCACATTACAATTTTGATTTAAGCTGTTAATGTTTGATGATTGATAGTTTATAGTGAGAGTGAGAGTGAGACAAGAACTGATTACTTATTGGAGTTGCTTGTAATCCTACTAATTACTTTTCCTCTATAAGAAAGAGAAGATACTCAAAATGGCTTAACTTTATCTTGATGGTTTGGCCTTTGATAGTCCTGATTTTGAGTTGAATACTTATGTTGTTATTTCTCTGTTGATGAGCGGTTTCCAAACTTGGCTTTTATTAGTGAACTCTCCAAAATTAGTTCTAAGTTGCATTAGACATTCCCAACATTTTATAAGCTTTTATAGTTGGCTTTGATTTGGCCGAGCTAAAAGATTCTTCCCAACAATGAAGAAAGATCTAGCTACGCAACAGGATATCTGATGAGTATTTGAATAACAAAGCTGTGATCAGATGATGATATTGTGCACCACTTTGAAAATATAAAAATTTAGCGTAGACAATTGCCTTAATTAAAATGTTGTTCAATTAAATTTTTTTAGTGACATCACTTGAGTTCTTTTTTGGATCCGCCCCTGATGTACAAGAGTCATGCACAACTTACTTACAAGAGCACCTTGCTCAGGGCAGCTGCTTTTTTATGGGCATAATTTTCATATTTATGTAATGCTTCCCTTCTATTTCCCTTGTTCATTTTCTAATTAATAAGGTATGTTAGTGAATTTTCTTAAACTTATTTTTGATAATGGTTATGATTTTGGTAAGTTTGGGTTTTAGGTGGGTAGGTGTCTTTTAAGTCATACCATTTCTTGATTTGAATAGATATAATAAATGTTCAAATGTCAATATCTTCAGAAATTTGGTAAATTTATTCAAATAGTTTTGGATATCGGTTAGAAAATTATTGTTTTGCTTAAATGATTCAGCTCAAAATTGTTTTTCTAGGGGTCCTATATTTTAGTTATTTGCTTAAGGCCTCTAAAATGTCTCTAACGGTCGTGACAAGGAGTCTTTGACTGTGCTTGTTCTACTCACCTATGAGGGATGAAGAAAAGTTTTCCATCCTTAGAGAGATGCTAAGATAAAAAGGTGGGTCTAAGGAGATTGTGATTCAAAATGGTCAAATAGTAACCCCTAGATCAGATAAGGTATGTACCTAATTTAGAGAGACATATAATCTCCTTATAGAAGGTGGAGAAATTTGTATGATAGATGGATGGATCATGGTCAATAGGGAACTCTCAACAGTTACGATTGGTAAAAAGAACGAAAGAAAATTCTATGTTTATGATTTTGGTAGAGAGAAGTGCGTTCAAGGAAAGGAACTATTGGGATGCATTCGTCAACATGCAGCTTTAGTGACGCATCATTTTATTTGGTAGCCACTATGGGTTTACGAAAGGTTTGTTAAAAAGTAACCCAATATAGATTTTGAAGCATTTGAATTATACAAATTAGTGTTGCTAGTCTTGCTACAAGGTTTTGTTAAGAGTTGTTTGAAAATTTTCCTATTATAATAATTATTATAAAATTTCATCAAATATAATTAGGAAATGTAGTTATTTGATTATATAGTTTCCTAAAAGTGTCCTAATAGTAGTTAGTTTCATACCCTCAGTTTCGTATCCTGACAAGGTATAGGAAGTTCTCAAACATAGTCTTGCATTATTAGTATTATTTGTGTGTCATTGTGTATCTTATCTAAAGTATTTTTTACATATTAGATGAAAAACAAGCATTATTTACTTTTATTTATGTAATTTGCATTGAAATCTAAGATAAATCTAAATCATATCATTTTCTTTTTTTTTTCAATATTCAGTGCTCTCTAGCAGGTCCTTTCAAACAAAAGACACTAAAATAAGTGTAAATCAAAGAACCGCCTCATCTTATCAAATAGAGTATTATTCAAAATAACGAAACAATTTTCTGAGAAGCAGCAGCATCAGCATTCACGCACATTAGGTCAATTACTACAGCACTGAAACATAATTATGGAAAATAGATCAATAATTACATGCTCATTACATAAATAAAGCATATTAGGTCAGCAATTACAGCTTAGAATTAAATGATTCGAAATAATCAAAGTAACTGATTCGAAATCGGTGCAAAATATACAGTATTAAGAAGAAACAAAAACAAAAACCAGATGGATTTATTCGGAAAGTAACAGAATTGTTGAGGAATTTAGGTCATAGAGAAAAAGCGGAGGGAGAGAAGAACCTGAAGAGAGGGATCTGGAGGAAGACGATAAAGAAAAAAATGCGAGAGGCGATGGAAGAGATTCTGGAGCTGGTCCAACCCCTGGATTGATTCGCCATTGCAGTATCAGAGCTTCACTTGGCAATCTCAGGCCGAGAGAGAGGTGAGAGATGTACTTGATCTTGATTTCTCAACTCAGCAGGAATGTATGTTGGCGTTGACTATGTGAATGTAATACAGAAAGTGTTAAGGCCAGCAATTTATATGGGTTGTAGTATAATTGTATTGCGCAAATGCCGGTTGGTGGCTTGCTGCCCTGAGTGACAACTAGTTTTCGCTAATTTGTTAGCTAATAGCTACTCTAGGACTGAACACCGGTCCAAACCCGGACCGGACCGGACCGGGACCGGATGGACCGGAAGACCGGAATCAAAAATTTTGAGGACCGGGGACCGGACCTGTTTCATCCGGTCCGGTTCCGGTCTGACCCTGAAAATTCCGGTCCGGTTCAGGTTCGGACCGGTTAGACCGGCTATTAAATTTTGCTTTAAATTTTAAGATGTTTATCATAGTAAAATCCAACAGTAATAAAATACATATAATTTGCTATACTGTAGCTACTTGATTTCCTGCTCCAAAACACATGAAATTAATTGTATAACTCCCAATTATTAGAAAAGAGAACCAAAAAAAATACGAACACTTGAATTAATTGGAATATACAAGAAGTGGGATCATCTAGTCTAGAATAAAAAAAGACAATTATTTGTTTGCTATTATATATATGCTCTGCCAAACAATTACTTTGAATCATCCCACCCCAAAATAACTTTAAAAAATACAAATGAAAATATAAAATTGTACTTCTTGCTGTTGAGATGCTAATTAGCCTGAAAATAACACTATTTTCCTCTTCACACAATTTCTCCCTTTTCCTTAATTTTTTAAAATTAATTTTTAATTTTCATTAATTATTAGTAATATTACTTACAAGTATCATTTAACATGCACTTTTCTTATCCAACCCAACTTAAAAGAGAGAGAGAGAGATTTTAGAGTAAAAGAAAGAAGATGGAGGAAATCACTGAAAATGGAGAAGAACAAAAAAAAGAAATCAAAGGGTAACAAAATCAAGTGTTAAGATGAACAAATATGCTCTTGCTTGTGCTCTATTAGCTTCTACAAACTCAATCCCTTATCAATAAATAAATTCACTCACTAGTAATAATACTTACAAGTATCATTTAACTAGCTTCTACATACTGCCGGTGCCGAACTGGAGAAGAACTGAAGGAGAGAAGGGGTACCGTCGGCGTCGTGGGCTCGTGGCTGTTGAAGATAAGGGATTGGACAAATGGGAAGGATTGAGAACCCTAGGGACGCCGCACACAGTATGTAGAAAGCAAAGAGAGAAAGAAAATAAAACCCTAGAATGTAAGTTGGGTATTTATATCTATGTAGAAAGCAACCGGTCCTAACCGGGTCGACCCGGAAAAATCAGGGTCTAGATCGGACCGGACCGGAAACCCGGAATTGATAATTTTAAAGGACCGGAGACCGGACCTGATGCTTCCGGTCCGGTCCGGTTCCGGTCCGGGTCCATCCGGGTCCGGTCTGGACCGCCGGTCCGGTCTATGTTTGCACAGCCCTAGCTACTCCTGCTTACCTGCTCCGTTCCATAATACTTGGTACTAAGTATAAAATGTTGTATGTAATCTCTACCTTTTCTTATCTTTTCCGTGTTGGACATTTAATTTATAATAATAATAATCCTGAGTATTTAATCACCAAGTACTACTAAGGTAGTGGGACAGTTTATAAGTCCGTATTATGTCAATTAAAGCTATTCTAAATAGTGGGACGATATACGTATTAATTTACGTGGTCCAATTAAGGCATTATAAGATAAGACAAGGAAAAGAGCAAGGGGCGCCTTGATTGGCTGACAGCCGACTCGGCGGCACCCTTGAAATAGCCACAGTCGAGTCGGCTGTAGGCTACTGGAAAAAAGTTTTGGTCAGAGGGCTTGCGCCGAGTCGGCGGTCCCCTCTTTGGACTCGTCGTCGACTCGGCGATAGGCTACTGGATTCGACCGTTGCTTTTTCTTCCCGTTTTCTTGTGTTTAATGCCTAGGATTCTATCTTAATGCTCCAATAATCTCTGATTTATGGTGGAGAATAATGCTAATTGTTAATAGCATTGATGTTGGTGATTAATCATAATCAATTGGTGATTATGAGCAAGGCTCTTCTATTGAGTATAAATAGAGGTCCTTGGATGAAGAGTGGATACACCAATTTCCGAAATCTTCTTCCCTATACTCTCATTGTCTTTCTCTCATTTGTCTAAGCTTGATCAAGAGAGTAATTAACTTTTGTTCAAGTAATACACTACTCATAATTTTCTTAAACACATTGTTATTAAGGTATATATCCTAAGTACTAAGGATATATAGGAGTTGTTTGTATCTCATTGTGAATTTCCACTTCCAAACCCAAGTACCTTTGTGGGGGAAATATCACAAAAGGAAAGTGAGCACACGCCTACAACTTGTATCAAGTTTCCGGGTAACATTTAGTGTTACAAACTTATCTTCACTTTCCATTAGCATTGTAATTGTTATTGTAATTTCATTTTTGTCATCGTCAAAGGGGTTTGAAACAAATTCCCGGTTGTAATTTGTTTACATTATATACACTTTGTAATAATCTTTTGTGATAAGCTCACCTAAGCCGGAGGCTCCAAAAGAGGATGATCCGGAGACGGAGGTCATTGAACAAAACCGCAAAAGGTCCAAATGGGACAACGACGACTTCATTTGCCGGGGTCACATTCTCAATGGCATGCAAGATGCCTTGTTCGACATCTACCAATACCATGAGTCCGCAAAGGATTTATGGGATGCCTTGGAGAATAAATACATGGCGGAGGATGCTAGCTCCAAGAAATTCCTTGTAAGTAATTTTAATTCATATAAAATGGTTGAAGATCGCCCTATTATAGATCAATTTCATGAGTTGCAAAGGATGCATGCTAATCTTAAATTACATAAAATTGAAATTGATGAAGTGTTTTTGGTTTCAAGCATAATAGACAAATTGTCTCCTTCTTGGAGGGATGTTAGACATGCTTTAAAGCATAAAAGAGAGGAGATTACACTCTCCGATCTTGGGCAACATATAATTGTTGAGTCTAGCATTCGGGTTCATGAGAACCGGAAGGATGATAATCCTAATGTACCTACTATTAATATGGTTGGGGAAGGGAAACCACAATCCCGTCCCGGAGATAAGAGGAAGAGGAATGACTCTTCAAAGGGGAAAGCCACTATTTCCAATACCGATAAAGTATGTTGGGAGTGTGGAAAGCCCGGGCACCGAAGGAAGAATTTTTTTGTTCTAAAGAACAAGCAAAAGAAAGCCAAGGGGAATGGTCAAGCTTCTACAAGCAAGGGACCATCCACTCAAGGTAATCTTGCGAATTTTGATGAAAATTCTAATATAAGTTTTTCTACTATGAATACTAATATTAGTGCTTTGCAGGATGATACCTTGGCTTGGTGGATCGATTCGGGGGCATCGAGACATGTTTGTAACTCTACACAATGGTTCAAAACCTTTAACAAGGTAGTTGATGGGGAGCATCTCTTAATGGGAAACAATGCACCTATCAAGGTCCAAGGCAAAGGACAAGTTGAATTGTTGTTTACTTCGGGGAATCTTTTAGTTTTAAGAGATGTGTATTTCACACCCGAAATAGGTAGAAATTTGGTCTCGGGTCCTATATTGAATCGATTAGGCTACAAACTAGTGTTTGAAGCCGATAGGTGTATTATCTCAAAGAATAATTTGTTTATTGGTAGGGCTTATCTATGTAATAGCTTATTTAAATTGTCTTTAGATTTAAATAAAAATTCTATATGTAATGTTTTGGTTGATAATAACAATGATGATTTGCACTACTTGTGGCATGTTAGACTAGGACATGTTAATTTTGATAAAGTTTCGTTTATGTCTAAACATGAGTTAATTCCAATGTGTGTTAAAATGTCTAAAAATTGCAAAACGTGCATGTTTAATAAGATCACTAGAACACCGTTTAAAAGTGTTGAAAGAAAAACCGAAATTTTGGAGTTAATCCATAGTGATCTTTGTGATTTTCATAGTACACCTTCTTTGGGAAATAAAAAGTATGTCATATCTTTTATTGACGATTTCTCAAAGTTTTGTTATGTATAACTTTTACATACAAAAGATGAGGCTCTTGAACATTTTAAGATTTACAAACAAGAAGCAGAATTACAAATTGGTAGTAAACTTAAAAGGTTAAGAACTGATAAAGGAGGTGAATATTATGATCCGCTTTATTTTAGTTCAATGGGTATAATTCATGAAACAACCGCCGGTTATGCACCACAATCTAATGGTGTGGCGGAGAGGAAAAATCGTACTCTACAAGAGATGGTTAATTCCATGTTATCCTACTCGGGTTTGAGTGATGGATTTTGGGGTGAAGCAATGTTGACGGCTTGTCACATTCTTAACCGAGTTCCAATGAGAACGAATAAGGAAACTCCTTATGAACTTTGGTACAAAAAGAAACCAAACTTAAGTTATCTTAAGGTTTGGGGTTGTAGGGCCATTGTAAGAGTGCCTGGCAACAAGAAAAAGAAGCTCGGTGAACGTGGGCTTGAGTGCATCTTTATAGGCTATGCTATTCATAGCAAAACCTATAGGTTCTATGTTATAGAACAAAATGACTATATATCGATACATTCGATTATAGAGTCAAGAGATGCGATCTTTGATGAAAATAGATTTTCATCATTGAGTAGACAAAGAAATCTACAAAGTTGTACCAATGAATCGTCAACAAAGTTCACTTCTAGATGTTGATGAAAGTCAACAACTAGATGAACTTGATATAGTTGATCCTATTCCTAAACGGAGTAAGAGACAACGGAAAGCGAAGAGCTTTGGACCGGATTTCCAAGTATACTTGGTTGAAGGTGATAGGAGTGAAGTATCTTCTAGTGTTCCATATTTGTATAATGTGGAAGGTGACCCATTGACTTATAGCGATGCTATGGCATCACATGATAGCGCCTTTTGGAAAGAGGCTATCGATGATGAGATGCAATCCATCATGGGAAATAACACTTGGGTGTTAGTGGATCTTCCTCCGACTTGTAAACCAATCGGTTGCAAGTGGATTTTCAAAAAGAAAATGAAAATCGACGGTACTATTGATAAATTCAAAGCCCGTTTAGTGGCTCAAGGCTTTAGACAAAAGCACGGTATCGATCATGTCGATACATATGCACCGGTTGCAAGAATAACCACTATTCGGTTATTGGTAGCGTTAGCTACGGTCTATCATCAAATGGATGTTAAAACCGCATTTCTATATGGGGAATTAGATGAAGAAGTTTATATGAAACAACCCGAAGGGTTTGTTTTGAAAGGACAAGAGCAAAAGGTGTGTAAACTTGTCAAGTCTTTGTATGGACTTAAACAAGCACCTAAGCAATGGCATCAAAAATTTGATGAAACTATATTGTCCTTTGGATTCAAGTTGAATCAAGCCGATAAGTGTGTATATAGAAAGTTTGATAGCCATGGTAATGGCGTTATCATTTGCCTATACGTTGATGACATGCTTATTTTTGGAACTTGTAAAACACAAGTTCAAGAGACAAAGGATTTTTTGTCTAGATCCTTTCAGATGAAGGATATGGGGGAGGCTGATGTGATCTTAGGCATTAAGATCATAAGGCAAGGGAACCGTATTAAGTTAAGTCAGGCTCACTATGTTGAGAAGATACTCAAACGGTTTAATATGCTTGATAAAGCGCCGGTCTCTACTCCCATGGAACCGGGTATGAAATTTACTAAACATACCGGTCAACCAATTTCGCAATTGGAGTATTCAAAGGTCATAGGATCTTTGATGTATGCTATGACTAGTACAAGGCCTGACATAGCGTTTGCAGTGGGTAAACTTAGTAGATTTACTAGTAACCCGGGTCCCCATCAATTGATGGCGATAAGGAGAGTATTAAGATACTTGTTGCGTACCAAGAATTATGGTATTGCGTATAGCGGAGAACCTCCTATTCTAGAAGGTTATTCAGACGCTAGTTGGATCACTAATGAAGAGGATAACTCTTCTACTAGTGGATGGGTGTTTGTTTATGGGGGAGGTGCCATTTCTTGGTCCTCTAAGAAACAAACTTGTATAGCCGACTCTACGATGTCAGCTGAGTTTATCGCTCTAGCTTCAGCAGCTAGTGAAGCAGAGTGGTTGAGGAATCTCATGTTTGAGATACCTTTGTTACCTAAGCCTATATCACCGGTGGCAATCCATGCGGATTGCATGACGGCTTTAGGTAGAGCTTATAGTCAAGTATATAATGGCAAGTCTCGTCATATTGCTCTTAGGCATAGCCTAGTGCAAGGACTTATCATTAACGGGGTCATAACTTTTGACTATGTGAACACTAAGTTCAATGTGGCGGATTCGTTTACGAAAGCCATGAATAGAGACTCAATTGAGAAAGCCTCAGTTGAGATCGGTTTATGTCAGTAAAATCATTTGGGAAAGCCCAATTCACGCATGAGTAACATCGTGTTTGAATTCAATGTGGTAAAGTCCTCTTGGTTTTTGTTAAAAGCAACTCTTACATGACCCATCGTTGCTTTGTACCGTGATGGAATAAGGTAGTCGTCTTGAAAGTTCTCAAGATCAAGAGTTGAAGAGCTCTTGGTGTTATATCCACGTCACGGGGATATGTTTTATACGTAATGAGAACCTACCTATATAAGTTTGAAGTGTGGCCGCTTCAAGTAGTCAAGATTGGCATAATGACTATGATAAACTTATGAATAAGATACGGACACGGCCTTATAATGTGTCAAGTTAATAACTCTGTGTTATTTGTTTTGTGTGTACTACATCTTCAAGTGGTCGGAAGGGTCATTTGATTCAATTCCTTATGGAAATCAATTCTGGCTCGATCACTTGTTAAGTGTGTTGTACTAGGCGTTAATTCAATCTTTAGGGATATTAGCGTTGATGCATGAAATGTATTATGAGTTTTGGTAAATGAGAAGCTTATTATACCCAAAATGGGGGAGGATTGTTGGACATTTAGTGTATAATAATAATAATCCTGAGTATTTAATCACCAAGTACTACTAAGGTAGTGGGACAGTTTATAAGTCCGTATTATGTCAATTAAAGTTATTCTAAATAGTGGGACGATGTACGTATTAATTTACGTGGTCCAACTAAGGCATTATAAGATAAGACAAGGAAAAGAGCAAGGGGCGCCTTGATTGGCTGACAGCCGACTCGGCGGCACCCTTGAAATAGCCACAGTCGAGTCGGCTGTAGGCTACTGGAAAAAGGTTTTGGTCAGAGGGCTTGCGCCGAGTCGGCGGTCCCCTCTTTGGACTCGTCGCCGACTCGGCGATAGGCTGCTGGATTCGACCGTTGCTTTTTCTTCCCGTTTTCTTGTGTTTAATGCCTAGGATTCTATCTTAATGCTCCAATAATCTCTGATTTATGGTGGAGAATAATGCTAATTGTTAATAGCATTGATGTTGGTGATTAATCATAATCAATTGGTGATTATGAGCAAGGCTCCTCTATTGAGTATAAATAGAGGTCCTTGGATGAAGAGTGGATACACCAATTTCTGAAATCTTCTTCCCTATACTCTCATTGTCTTTCTCTCATTTGTCTAAGCTTGATCAAGAGAGTAATTAACTTTTGTTCAAGTAATACACTACTCATAATTTTCTTAAACACATTGTTATTAAGGTATATATCCTAAGTACTAAGGATATATAGGAGTTGTTTGTATCTCATTGTGAATTTCCACTTCCAAACCCAAGTACCTTTGTGGGGGGAATATCACAAAAGGAAAGTGAGCACACGCCTACAACTTGTATCAAGTTTCCGGGTAACATTTAGTGTTACAAACTTATCTTCACTTTCCATTAGCATTGTAATTGTTATTGTAATTTCATTTTTGTCATCGTCAAAGGGGTTTGAAACAAATTCCCGGTTGTAATTTGTTTACATTATATACACTTTGTAATATTCCGGAGCCGGGGGACTCCTTTCTTTGGCCGTGCTCTCCTTCACGGGTATGAGTTGCCGCCGTCCTTCCCTCCCCAGACCCTGTCCATAGATTTTCTATATGCGGGATATACTGGGTAGGATGATGATGATGATAAAATGTTGTATGAGAAAATGTCACTATTAGTAGCAAGTATTATGGAACGGATAAAGTACTAAAATTGTTGTTTAATCACCTTTATTAACTTTGTTTTGTAATAATTAGTTGTCCATTAGCTCTTTATTAGACAAAAATTTATAAAAGTAAATAAAAATGAGTGTTTGAATTTTTTTTTTTTTGAAACTGCTATGTTATATAGCAGTTTGCTTTAATATAATCGCTATCTTACGTAGTGATTTATATTAGAGCAAACTGCTATGTGACATACCAATCTATATGGTAAGGCTTTAGTGTAAAATTTAAAGATTTAGCTTCCTAAACTATCTATAATAAATGCATGAAAACCAAAATAGTATCCAAATAACACCTCATTTCATATGCTTAAAGCATAATGATAGATGAATAGACAACTATCACTAAATCATCACAATAGATAAATATATAAAAGTTTATATACACAATCCAAATTCAATAGTTTACTTTTCAATGTAATACACATATACCGGATCGCTATTTTAGATACCCGAAAAAGCGGGTACCCGAATTTTCGGATCCGGGTCGACGAACACCCCTATCTAAATCTATGCTATGAGATATTAGGTGAAGTGGATAAACCTCTCCCAATTCTCCTCTTTGCAAAACCATTACATAAAACCCCATACACAATTCAAATAGTGAAGTAAAACAAGATATGGAGATGAACATATCATTTATACATAACACTTCCAATTCCAATTCCTCTATTTCTCTTTCAAGCTTCTCTTCTTCTTATTCTTCCCTTCAATCTCAATACAATCACTTTCTCTCTTACTACCCCAAACCCAATATCTATCTTCCACGTGTCCCTCCTCGTCGCTCCGTCCTCAGCCTCGCTCGCCGTCGTAATAATTCTAGTCGCCCCCTCTCCTCCAACAAAAATAAGGTATAACCCTTTTTTAAAAAATAATCTTTTTTTTGTTGCACTTTTATTCTTTTAAAGTACTTTTGATGAGGGATTGAACTTGGGTAATGGTTAGTTTGACCTAATTTGAAAATAATTGGAAGTTTTATTAATTCCCTTTTCTAAGATTTTTCAGTTTTATTGATGATAAATAGTGTGAAGTAAACCTATTATGATAACAGAATTAAGTGGTGAAGCTACTATAAATTGTGTTTTAGTCATTGTTGCTGCATTTTAGTGTTTCTTGATGATTTTATTGGTGGGAAAATAGTTTTGAAAGTATTACTTGATTTGGTGGGACTGTTATGGTAATTGGTTATCATCAGTAAGAGTTGTAACATATGCCATCATTCTGGCAAAGGTGTGTTAAAGACTTCAATCATGTATAATGTTACTTGCTGTATTAGTGTTGTTTCACCGGACATGCTTCGACATTTTATTACCTCAATGTCATTAGGTGGCGTCCATTTAGGATGGGGTTTGGAAGGGTTAATGTATGCAGTGGGTATCTAGAGACCTACTCAACGAAAAGCTTACGCTAATGGTTGAATCTCCAAAATATGTTATATATTCTATTACTCCTCCTTTACGAGAGCTTTTTAGGCTTATAAAGTCGATGCAATACTTATCTTCCTCATACATGGTGCTACATGCTCCACTTCAAATGAGGAATGAATGAGATTCTAGCTCGTGATCTCTTATCACGTTGACTTCTTATACTATGTCAAGGTTTAAAGTGTTAGTTTATTGAATGGATAATAAAGTACATCAATTGCTTATTAATTTAGAAACTAAACAATTACATAAGATTAAAATTAAAATAGGATAATTGTAGAAGTTAATTAGGGAAAAAAGATTTAAAAAAAGGTTTAATATGCTAATAGGAGAATGCAGCCTTTAGGCTATGATTCTGGAGGATATCAAGTAATATTTTCTTAACATGCCCCTTCAATATGGACAAACGAGAAGGAAAATGCAATGTTGGAGAAATATAGATGACAATGAGCATGAATATAGTTGGAAGAAAGAGCTTTTCATGGTCTGCGGTTGGTAGCGGAGTTGCACCAAATGGACGAGTTGTAAATTAAAGGGTATATTGGAGTGTTTAAGGTTTCATGATGACAAAAAAAAAAGAGTTTCATAATGAGAACTAAAAAAGCGTTACTTCTTTATGGTATTTGTTTAACATGAGGATTGTGAAATTATGAGTTTAAGGGCTTGTGTCCATAAAAAAAATAAAAAATAAATAAAAAGGAAAAAAGTTCAGGCCAATCACATGAAGGAGGTTATAATGAGCGTGTAGAGTTCCTCTCTTTTGAAAATAATGGGGAGAAGTTTTATATGCTTTTATCAGAGAGTGAGAATGTAAAGAGTATTGATAGTGAGTATGGGAGTGTGATTTACACAATCACCGTCAAGGGAGTGAGATTGAGTCGCTGAACACAAATTGGAGAAAAATGGTCGAGTTAATAGTGAGATAATCGTTACTATCATCAAGGGAGGAAAATTGAGCGGTTGAACATTAAATAAGAGAGAAATGGACGAGTTAGTGGTGATATAATCACTACAATAATCAGAGAAAAGAGATTGAGCGATTGAACAATTAAAATTGAGAAAATAGTTGAGTTAGTAGTGACATAATCACTACTACCATTTGATATTCAAGGAGTGGGATGGAAAGCATGTAAAAAAAAAAAAAAAAAAAAAAAAAAACGGGACCATAGCTCTTGATACTATGCAAAAGGACCCAACAACTAAAAGCTTATCGTGATGGTTGAAGTCCCTGTATGTGTTACATACGCTATCAGTAAACATTTGAGACTAATGATGTTTTTATCTTGTAGTACAATGCAAGAGTGTGATTTTGTTCTTTTTCCTTGCAGAGCCCCAAGAAAGCCGACTTAAACAAAGAGGATGACTTGGATGAAGATGCTTTTGAGGCTCTTTTCAAGCAGCTTGAAGAAGATCTCAAGCAAGATGAGTCGTTGTTAGACGATCTTGAGAATGAGATTTCAGAAGAAGAGCTTGCCATGCTTGAACGTGAGTTGGAAGAAGCATTAGCAGAAGATGATACCCTGTCAGAGCTGTTGAATCTGACAGCAAATATTGCTGAGGAACGAGAAGAGGGCAAAGAAGAAATGGGAGACGAAGCTGCAGAAGAATACACTGCTGATGAGGAACAGGAAGACGAGGAAGAAGAGGAACCAGTAAAACTGAAAGGTTGGCAGCTTAAGCGATTGGCATACGCACTTAAGGTTGGGCGCCGCAAAACGAATGTAAGTATTTGTAGTCTTTGTCATTAAACCATTTTTAGCCAACATCAGTTTATGGAGGCATCTGTGTGAATAAGTACATTCTTGCAAGATATGGATGAAGTTTATGGTTAGCCATTATTTTACAGATAAAAAGCCTCGCAGCCGAGATATGTCTTGATAGGTCTGTCGTTCTTGAGTTACTACGAGATCCACCTCCAAATCTGTTAATGTTAAGTGCTACTTTGCCTGATAAACCAGAGCCGCCAGTCGCAATTCCGGACTCTAGAGAGATATCATCTTTTCCTTCTGAGGCAGAGGTGATTGCAGATACTTCAGAACCCGAACCCAAGGTTGAAACCCCCATCCATGTCTTGCAGAACAGCTGGTCTGCACAGAAGAGATTGAAGAAAGTTCAAGTTGAAACTCTTGAAAATGTCTACAGACGTACTAAGCGTCCTACTGTAAGTTCATGCTTTTCTATCTGTTTCCATTCGGAATTGTTTTCTGCATTCAGGAAAAAATGAGGTTCTACTATGCTGGCTATTATTTTCATCAATTTCACCAATAATTGGATGTTGAACATTATTTTGTAGCATTGGATGCACGCAATCTTACCATTTTGTGCACAAAATCAATCATTATCACTACTCACTTATACAACAACATTCTATTGCTCCATTTCCATTCAATAGCTATTACCTAGGTGGGATTTTGTAGCATTGGATGTACGCAATCATACCATTTTGTGCTGCCCATCAATTCCATTATTGTCTAATAGATGACGTGAACATTGTCGAAGAATCCCTTAGCTTGTTTTCTAAATTCTCTCATCGACATTTTTGTGGGACTTCTTATCTATATGAAGTTGTACATGACGTTTGCTACTAAGGATCAATCAGAATTCAGAAACAATCCCTTCGTTAGTTTTATTATCATCAAGGGTAAGGTTGCATACATCTGACCCATCAAATCCCCACCTAGGTGAGAGCCACTGCAATAATGAGATGCGTGTGAGAAATTTTACTGGTAACATGCATCTAGAAAAAGGCGTTTGTTATTGGGAATGAGATAGCTGAAATGAGATGTATTGAATATGCAGAATGCGATGATTAGCAGCATAGTCCATGTGACAAACCTTCCTCGCAGGAGAGTTGTTAAATGGTTTGAAGACAAACGTGCTGATGAAGGAGTACCCGAGGAGCATCGCCCTTATCGCCGCAAGTCTTCTGATTCTGTATTTACCCAATAGTAATAATAACACAAATTCTTGGGTTAGAGATACGTCTCTCAAAGAGACGGTCTCTTAAGAGACTAGCTGTAATAATAACAATAGTAATAATTTTGTTGACATATGGTTTGATCTATATTAATTCCAGATTTCGATGCATATGATGTGGAGTACATGTATCTGCTTCTTGCCTATTCTTGACAACGTTTCGGTGGGAGTAGAACTTCAATTGTTGCGCAATACTCCCTCCTATTTAACATATGTGTCCCATTTGACTTTTTATCGATTTTTAAGTAGTCAAATGGGATCACATGTGTAGGAGAGAGAGTTTAAGTTATAGTAAGGTTTGACACATGTGTAAGAGAGAGTGCAATTTATAGTTAAATGGGACCACATGTGTAGGAGAGAGTCTTATTATGGTAAAAAAAAAAATATATACCCAAAATATAAATGAGACATTTGAGATGATTTGACTCAATATGGAAATAGGACATATGTGCTGAATAGGAGGGAGTATCAGTTATCAAAGTTTATAAAGTGTTTTAATAAACAATATTATACACCATGCGTCACTTCTAATTTTTCTCATTTAACTAGTTCTAACTTGTAAGATCCTGTGCAACTTTTTACGTTTCACTAGTTGTAATATTGTTTGCTACATTTGGTTGTGCATTCTGAAAATTGTTTTTTTTTTGTTATCGTTTGATAAAATGTTTACACATTTTCTTAGATCAGCATGGGTCTATGTTTAGTTTAACAAACTAAGAGATTTATCTTAGTAATTTAGGTCAATTAACATTGCAGGTATAATTGTTTCTAGATATCAAAAACCTTACCATTTTGTTAGACTCTTACGACCAGTTTGATAGGTGATAATAAACGGTGGTAATAAAAATGAAAATTAGTATGATTTTAGTTAAAAATATGTTAGCTACCTTAATGACTATGCTTGTCTAATTTTAATTATTTCGTTTTCTTCATAAAATCCATATCAAGATATTATCTTTAAGAGAGTAGCTATTAAGCGGTAATGGAAATTTGCAAATAAAAAAAGAACCTTTTTATGATCGAAGTTTTCTCACCATGTGTATGACATGAAACTTTTGATGAAATTTTTTATACTATAAATCATTCTCATTACCACCACTTAGTATCACTAACCAAATGGGTCGTAAACCCGTAAGAATATTAATCTATGCAATATACTAATGAAGAAAAACAATTAGGACTCATGTGGACTTCACAAAAAAATTTTCCCCGCTCTTTTCATGTTCTTATTAGGCAAATATTTTTTATCATATCATATAATATCCAGGCCTGGCCCTGAGGGTAGGCCCAAAGGGCTACCGCCCAGGGCCCCATTTCAGATATCAGAAAATAAGGTTAAAAGGGGCCTCTTAGCTAGTAATCTGAAAAAACCAAAAATTAACCTTAGAGCATGAACAATGAAGAGGACATCTATATCCTCTTCATATTTCTATCTTTTTTTTCTCCATTTAACACATTATTTTCTCTTTCCTCCACATCATTTTTCACTATTTACATCCTCTTCCTCCTTCTATTCCTTTAACTTATCCAACATCCAAGGGTTTACTTTTTCATCCTCTTTTCACTTTCTCTCTCCTACTCATATATACCCCACTACACATTCTTTTTCCTATTCAAATTTAATAATTGTAATTTGTGTAAATGATAAATATTATTTACTCAATTTTTTGTATAATTAATTAATTAGCGATTATTATTCTTGCAACGCACAAAAAAATATTCATAATTTAATATTTTATAACTTAAAAAAACAAAGCACATACATTAATTAAATTTTCGGAAAACATAGAATTTAAAAAAAATTACTACTACGTTTTTCTATTCGAAAATTATTCTGCATAGGAGCTTCCAACTTTTCCCACATATGCTCTACCAAATCACTCTTCAAAGACATAGGTATATGTCTATCACAAATCTCTTCTGTTGTAGCTAAAAGTGTCGTAAAATTGCGATCATCATATATTTGGATGGGTAGTAAAAAAGAGAGAAAAAAGACCAAAAATTTAAAGTGTGCGAATATACCCAAATTAAGATTATGATAATGTGAGTGACATTATCAACAAGTAAATGAGTTTAGATGGGTAGTAAAAAAGAGAGAGAAAAGACCAAAAATTTAAAGTGTGAGAAATGTACCCAAATTTAGGTTATATTTATAGAGAAAAATAAAATAGAGCTGTTGGTGAAATTATTATGAAATTTTTATTAATCGTTTTTTTTATGACCGTTTTAAATAATACCGTTATAAAAAATCAAACTTAAAATTAACCAATCAAAATGTGCCAAGTGGATCAATAATATTGTCCCAAAAATATTTTTCCTTTTTTTTTCCTCCTTTTTCTTCCTCCCAAGTGAGATTTGCTTTGCTTTTTGTCCATATTCAATCCTCTTCTTTCACTTACTTCCTCTTTAAGAAGAGGATGAACCCATGTCCTCTTGCTAAAGAGGATCCTCAATTCCTCCACACATCCAAGAGGATGGTGTAAAGGATGAAAAAGTGACTTAAGAGGATGGTATTTCCTCATGAATGTTCATGGTCTTATGGCCCAAAATATACAAGAACTGAGGCCTAAAAGTAAAAAGTAAACATTGAAAACAATCATCTTTTCAATTTTCTTGGAAAACTAATGTCTAGAAAGCTGATTTCAATTTTCATGGAAACACATAGCTTTATTTCTGATTTTAATTTTCAACAACCATCTTCAGACTTCAATTAGTAGCCTTTCATCTTCTCCAAATTGAATGAGTTTTCTTCTGTCTTTATCATTCATCAATGGCAACATGGACAACAGTAATTTTTTTGTTGTTTAAATAGAAATCGATTTCTGTTTTTCTTCTATTTTCCGATCTCTCAGACTCTCCTCAATCCCTTACTTTCCAATTTGTTTTATTATAGCAAATTTATTATTTAATTTCACAATTTTATATCAAAATTTCTTATGTGGTACTGGTTCTGGTACTGGTAAGTGGTGTTAGCAATTTGGCTTCATTTTTGCAATATACCAAGATGTGGATTTTGGAGTTTCATTTTATTAATTTCGTTTAATTAGTTGCAACTTTGCAAATTGTTCTTGGCATTCATTTTGTTTGGTAACATTTCTACTTTGTGGGCTTCCACTAGTAGAAAAAAGCTTACGGGCTGCGGTTTTTTAGCCCCTTTGGGCTGCGTATTTTGACCCCAACCATTATTGTAGCAGCAACAAATAATATTAAACGGCTGCGGTCAAAATACGCAGCCACAAAAAACGTAAAGGGCTGCGGACATGGACAAAAACCGCAGCCCTTAAGTAATATGGGCTGTGCTGTGTGAATAATCAATGGCTGCGGACATATACTAAAAACCGCAGCCCCTAATGTTATATGGGCTGTGCTGTTGAATACTCAAGGGCTGCGGATAGTGTATAAAACCGCAGCCCCTCTCCTATTTTTTTTTTAATTTTTTTTGTTTTCGTTATATTTGTGTAATAAATAATAATTATTAGCATAATTATTAAATAATAAATATTTCACAATAATAAACCGTCGATAAATACTAAAATATCACTCAATTATAATATATATATATATATATATATATATATATATATATATATATATATATATATATATATATATATATATATATATATATATATATATATATATATATATATATATATATATATATATATATATATATATATAATATACATAAAGTATATACATTACACCGCATATAATTAGAAATAAAACGATACATAAATTAAAGTATCTCAAGCTACACGATACATATATAATAATCTAGCTACCAACTTAATAAATTAGAAATAAACACCGCGACTTTGTCTTTGACTTTGCGTAGTTCAATATCCGTCAATTCGCGTGTTTCTCTTGGAGAGTCAATAATCTACGAATTAAAATCAATTATTATTAAAAAGTTAGTCGTACATTATATAATATAATTAATATATATTATAAATAAATAATTTTAAAAACATATATAATAACTAATTAAATAAAATACTTACGGAATCAATATTTTGTACCCCGACATTCTTGACGGCTTCGATGAGATCATCCATAAATTTAATAACGTAGTAGCCGCAATGAATGGAATTTTTTTGTTGAAAACACTAAGAAAAAAAAATATTATATATTAGTGCCAAATTAAAAATGCTTCAAAACCGTTAAAAACGCAACTTAACACTTAATTTTGAGCATATGACAATTATTTTCAATTCTAACAACTTCAACACATTTATATACACCAAGTAGTGTTGTGTGCCAAGTTTCATGTATAACAAACAAGGTTTTAAGCTACTTTACGCTCGAAAATGCAAAAATTCATTAAAACCGTTAAAAAACGCAACTTGACCCTTAATTTCAAGCATATGACAATTATTTCCAATTCTAACAACTTCAACACATTTATATACACCAAATAGTATTGTGTGCCAAGTTTCATGCATAACAAACAAGGTTAAAGCTACTTTACGCTCGAAAATGCCAAAATTCATTCAAAACCGTTAAAAAACGCAACTTGACCCTTAATTTCAAGCATATGACAATTATTTCCAATTCTAACAACTTCAACACATTTATATACACCAAATAGTATTGTGTGCCAAGTTTCATGCATAACAAACAAGGTTTAAGCTACTTTACGCTCGAAAATGCAAAAATTCATTAAAACCGTTAAAATACGCAACTTGACCCTTAATTTCAAGTATATGACAATTATTTCCAATTCTAACAACTTCAACACATTTATATACACCAAATAGTCTTGTGTGCCAAGTTTCATGCATAACAAACAAGGTTTAAGCTACTTTACGCTCGAAAATGCCAAAATTCATTCAAAACCGTTAAAAAACGCAACTTGACCCTTAATTTCAAGCATATGACAATTATTTCCAATTCTAACAACTTCAACACATTTATATACACCAAAGAGTGTTGTGTGCCAAGTTTCATGCATAACAAACAAGGTTTAAGCTACTTTACGCCCGAAAATGCCAAAATTCATTCAAAACCGTTAAAAAACGCAACTTGACCCTTAATTTCAAGCATATGACAATTATTTCCAATTCTAACAACTTCAACACATTTATATACACCAAATAGTGTTGTGTGCCAAGTTTCATGCATAACAAACAAGGTTTAAGCTACTTTACGCCCGAAAATGCCAAAATTCATTCAAAACCGTTAAAAAACGCAACTTACCCTTAATTTCAAGCATATGATAATTATTTCCAATTCTAACAACTTCAACACATTTATATACATCAAATAGTATTGTGCGCCAAGTTTCGTGCATAACAAACAAGGTTTAAGCTACTTTACGCCCGAAAATGCCAAAATTCATTCAAAACCGTTAAAAAACGCAACTTGACCCTTAATTTCAAGCATATGACAATTATTTCCAATTCTAACAACTTCAAGACATTTATATACACCAAATAGTATTGTGTGCCAAGTTTCGTGCATAACAAACAAGGTTTAAGCTACTTTACGCTCGAAAATGCCAAAATTCATTAAAACCGTTAAAAAACGCAACTTGACCCTTAATTTCAAGCATATGACAATTATTTCCAATTCTAACAACTTCAACACATTTATATACACCAAATAGTGTTGTGTGCCAAGTTTCATGCATAACAAACAAGGTTTAAACTACTTTACGCTCGAAAATGCCAAAATTCATTAAAACCGTTAAAAAACGCAACTTGACCCTCAATTTCAAGCATATGACAATTATTTCCAATTCTAACAACTTCAACACATTTATATACACCAAATAGTCTTGTGTGCCAAGTTTCATGCATAACAAACAAGGTTTAAGCTATTTTATGGTCGAATTGAAACAATTCTAACTAATTTCAATCATTTGACAAATGTTATCAATTCTAATTAATTCAAGACAATAATATATACTAAATAGTGTTATATATACCTTTACTGCTCTCCATTTCGGGTTAGTGGCTCTTGTAGCACATCCCATTTCGCCACGCATTTTCTTCATAACCCTGAGACACAAGAGTAAAGAAATTAATTGAAATTAATTGACAATAATATATATATAACACTTAAATGAAATTAATTGACAATTTATAAACTTACGCATTCAACAAAGCTTTAAATTTCATGTTGCGAGGCACGGGATGTCCATGACTTAGTGAGTCGAAAACGTGCACCATATTGGTCATCGGACATGTGACCAAAAGCATCCAATGCACACTACAAAAACCACGATTTTAAATCATCAAGATAAAGAATATGTGAACGTAAGTAAAAATCAAAATTTAAGTTCAATTTAATTAAATAATAAAACTAATCACCTTTCATAGTACGGGGCCAGAATGAATGAGTGTTTAGATTCAAATGAATGTTTCAAAGCACGTTCAACGTATGCTTTGACGTCATCTGGATCAGTATCACTCTTTTCACCCCTAATAGACTCAGGATCAAACCATCCAAATGTTATTGGAGGTTCGAGGCTATTCAACTCCTCGTACATCCCACTAAACTCACGAATAAGAAAATTTTGTCAGTCATTCGATTATTAAAACAATTAAACAATAAAACCTAAATTGTAAGATAAGAAATCACATTCATCATGTAGACATGAATAAGGGCGATATTCAACATCTCCCCTCGCAAAAATTGCCCAATGTCACTAGGACCAATAATGACGAAAGCATCTTCGGCAGTGTGAAATTGGTCCGTGCCTAAGGGTAGAAGAAGTGGGTCCTCCTCACGCAAGCGATCGAGATGCACCCTTGTGCAGCCATAGACAATCTGAAGAGAGATCTTTAAGCTCCTCATCAGTCAAGATTGGAGTGATTGTCACCGATGATGAGGAACCGATCTCTCTTTTAGAGCCCTTTGAGCTCTTTTCCTATTTCATTTTATACAATTAAATTAGTTTAATTAGTTACGCAATTAAAATAATAAAAACAAATAAAATAATACAAAAGATATATTACCTTCGCTGTGAGTCGGACCCAAGCATATGGCCATGTGACGAAACTACCTTGGGCGTTCGATAAAGTCTCAAGGTTCCATTCTGGCATTGGAACCGGAAGTGAGAAATCCTCGAACCCCTTTACGATAGTTTCTACCGTCACACTAATGTGGCCACGTGTAACAGGCATTGAATGCACTGTTTGGCCCACTTGGTTTGGCTGCGCCTCACCGAATGCAACCTCAGTTAAGTCGCCACCACGAGCAACGCCTAACTGAGGCAACAAAAGAGAGCAAGGAGTCGCCTCCTAAAAATTTTTTCGTTTAGTATAACTAACATCATGATAAATTATCAAAACACGTTGAAATTTAAATAAATACGCGCTTGTATATTTAAAAATTAAATGTACCTTTAACACTGGCTCATCAGGTGTTGTTTCCGAAACCTGAGTAACAGAGTTCATGGTCTCCGGCGTTGGAATGTGAGGCTCGGGTGTGCTACGGGTAATGGGCTGGTGTGCTACGGGGGTAAGGGGCTCGGGCGATGGCTCCACCAAAGCCTTAGGATCCCCATGTTGACTTTGTTGGTCCTCGGCAATCAAATTGGCCAAGTCATCATGGGTAGCTCCTAACTTCTGCAATAGCGATGCCATCTTGTCGAAGACGTCCTTAGTCACTTTTGCGGTGACTTTGGCTGTGATTTTTTCCTCGATTCGTTTCTCTACTTCCTCAAGCGATGGCATCGTTCTGGATCGAGGAGTAGCGAACTCTTTGCCGAATGCTTTCTTCACGCCCACGCGGACGCCTCCTTTGCCGACTACCCGCCCCTGATGGTCTTTCCCTAAGACCATATGCAATGCATCAACATTGCCTTTTGGGGTGAACTCCCCCGTAGCCTCTTTTTCCTTCCAGCCCATCTGTTCAAATAAAAACGATCAATTAGTTTAAACACATAACAAATCAAGAATATAAGGCTAAATGATATGAAAACTCACCACAGCATCCGCAATTTTCTTCAGTTCCAGGATCGGGAATGGTAAATTTACCACTTTCATCTCGAGCATGAAGCCCGCAATACCAATCTAGCACCCGATCTCCAGCTGGAGTACTCACGGATGGGGTAGTCGTAGATGAGCTCGCGGCTGAACTCTGTTTGGGGTACAATCCCGCATCCACCCACTCTTTACGGGCCTCATCATAAGTTCTTGAGCCCATGTGATGGTAAAACTTCCTTTTCTTTGCCGACTCGGAAGCTTTACCACGTTTTTCCTAATTAATCAACATAATAAGTCAAATGTCATATATTATTAGTTTAATAATTAAATCAAAAGAAATAAATAAAAATGAAAAGCTATAATACTTACAACTTCATTAAGAGTTGTTTTTCTAGCAACAAATGCCTCCCACTCATTTTTAGATATGTGTGGCCATATCTCATACGGCATTTTGGAGGGAGCTTGTTCTCCATCTTTAATTCCCGTTTTGACCTTCTTAGTCAAACGGTGACGCTTCTTTGTAATCCAACCACCTACGAGCTTTGCCTTGAAGTCTCTTAATCTTTCAGCAACAGCTGAAAGAAAAATACTCTTCTTTTCTTCATCGTGCTCGATGTGGAAAAGATTCTACAAAAGGAAAATATAATTAATTAATGTCAATTCAATTAATTTTAAAATGAAAGTAAATTAATAAAAGACTAAAGTAAATTAATAAAAGACTAAAGTAAATTAATAAAGTAAATTATTACCATCGTATCATCCCAAAATGACTTCTTCAAGCCCTCTGGAACCTCGTGCCAGGCGTGTAATATGGAAATCTTCCGAACACATAAACTCACTTGTTTTCCATATTCCTTACGCCACTTTCCACACGGTTGACCCAACGCATTGTATTCGAGGTACATGGGCTCTTTGACTTTGAGGTTTTTCGTAGGACCTCGCCCTTTTCGTTTCTTTGAAGTTGTCGCTGTTTGAGTAGAAGCCGTCTCATCAATAGGAGGAGCATCATGAGCCAATTGCTCGTGTCTAACAAATGGGTCGTCTTCCTCAACGGCATGATCACCATCATCTATGTCCTTCTCCTTCTTCGGATCGTAGTCCTTATCCGACTCACTATGGACATCGTCATCCACAGTCGCAATCTCGGGCACAATGTCGTCTCTGAAAAGATGCATTGTAGATCAAGTACCTGAAAGAGTAGAAAATAGAATTACATTAGAAAGTGACAAAAATCGTTAAAAAAACCGTTAAAAAAAGCAACTTGACCCTTAATTTCAAGCATATGACAATTATTTTCAATTCTAACAACTTCAACACATTTATATACATCAAATAGTGTTGTGTGCCAAGTTTCATACATAACAAACAAGGTTTAAGCTACTTTACGCCCGAAAATGCCAAAATTCATTAAAACCGTTAAAAAACGCTACTTGACCCTTAATTTCAAGCATATGACAATTATTTTCAATTCTAAAAACTTCAACACAATTATATACATCAAATAGTGTTGTGTGCCAAGTTTCATGCATAACAAACAAGGTTTAAGCTACTTTACGCTCGAAAATGTCAAAATTCATTCAAAACCATTAAAAAACGCTACTTGACCCTTAATTTCAAGCATATGACAATTATTTCCAATTCTAACAACTTCAACACATTTATATACATCAAATAGTGTTGTGTGCCAAGTTTCATGCATAACAAACAAGATTTAAGCTACTTTACGCCCGAAAATGCCAAAATTAATTCAAAACCGTTAAAAAACGCTACTTGACCCTTAATTTCAAGCATATGACAATTATTTCCAATTCTAACAACTTCAACACATTTATATACACCAAATAGTGTTGTGTGCCAAGTTTCATGCATAACAAACAAGGTTTAAGCTACTTTACGCCCGAAAATGCCAAAATTAATAACCTTAAATAATTCATACCTTGTGAATCACTTAATTCAAATGTATTCCTTCCGTGTGATCTACACGCATATAACCAACATCTTCATCATCTTCATTCACCGATTTTGGATTGATAAAGGGCGGGGAGTCTTCAAAAGCATTATATTCTTCCTCATCCTCAACATCACCTATACCAAGGATACTTCTTTTTCCCGGTACAACAATAGACCATTGTTTATTAGAAGGGTCTTCAATGTAAAATACTTGGTTGGCTTGTGTGGCTAGTATGAATTGCTCCTCACCATCACGCAAGCGATCCAAGTCTACAAGAGTGAATCCACAAGGGTCGTCATTTTTAACGCATCGTCGATTATTATCCACCCACTTGCATTTGAAAAGACCCATAGTGAAAGTACAATAGTCAAGCTCCCATATTTCATGTACCCGCCCGTAGTATACCGATTTAGCATCAACCGGCGATTGATCCTTGGCACTCGCGTAAAATGTAGATGACGACAAAATAGAGACCCCACTATTCTGCAGATACGATGACTTCTTATCTTGACTCTCAGTCCAAAATGTAAACCCATTGACATCGTAACCCTCATATTTGTTGACATCATCACGAGGACCAAAAGCTAACCACTTAACAGTTTCAGATACACCCTTTAGTTCTTCACATACTACTCGATTATGAAACCAATCAATGAACGTCTTGTTATGCAACTGCATCAATGCCCTATCACCTCTAGACGGATATTTTGCGCGCAATATATCAAAATGCTCATTCAAAAAAGGATGAACTTCTGAAATATGATGCAACACATACAGGTGTGCTTGTAACAGACTATCCCGAGAAGGTGTGATTGTTTTAGATCCAATTGTTCCTTTTCCCTCAAGTCTTCCTTCATGTCGAGAGGTGGGTAGTCCAATAGGCTTTGCCATAGCCATATACTCGGCTATAAAATTACCAATCTCATCGCTTACAGTGCCTTGAATCATACTCCCCTCTGGTTGTGCTGGATTCCTCACTTTGTTTTGTAACACACCCATGTGTCTCTCAAAAGGATAGCACCACCTTAAAAAAACTGGACCTAAAAGCTTGATTTCACGAACAAGATGAACAATAAGATGAACCATTATGTCAAAGAAAGAAGGTGGAAAATACATCTCAAACTTGCATAAAGTTACAATCACGTCGAGTTGAAGAGCATCAAGTTTAAAGGGATCAAGAACTTTACTACAAATAGTGTTGAAGAACGAACATAGCTCGGTAATAGCATATCTCACATGTTTTGGCAATATTCCACGTAGTGCGATCGGTAAGAACACTTGCATCATTACATGGCAATCGTGAGATTTCATGCTTCCCAACTTCAATTCACCATTAAGGGTCACAAATCTCTTCATGTTAGATGAGTACCCAGAGGGAACCTTAATGCCATACAAAGACTCACAAAAGGCTCGCTTCTCTGCTTTGGACAATGTGTAGCAAGCTGGAGGCAAATAAACTTTTTCACTACTCATCTTCTTCTTACCGACCTTTCCCTTGCTACTACCACCAACTTCATCAGTTCTTTCTCTTTTCTTACTCCCCTTAACCTGTGCCCACAACTCCGGACGAATACCCGTACATTCAAAGTAATCTCGCACGGCCTTATTATCCTTTGTCTTACCCGGAATGTTCATGAGAGTCCCGAGTATGGCATCGCATACATTTTTCTCTATATGCATAACGTCAAGACAATGCCTAACCTGTAGATCTCTCCAATATGGAAGCGTCCAAAAGATTGATTCTTTTTTCCACAGTCGATCTTCACCCCCTTGCACTTGCCCTGTTTTACCAAATACAGTTTCAACCCCCTTAACTTGTTCGTAAACCTCATAACCGGACAACGGTCGACGAGCTACACGGTCCTCAACCTCCCCGTTGAACATCTTCTTCTTCTTACGGTATTGGTGATCTCGTGGGAGGAACTTTCGATGATTCATGAATACATGTTTGCACTTAGGAATCCATGTGGATTCCATGTCATCGATACATATTGGGCACGCTTTCTTCCCTTTGTTCTTATACCCTGATAAGTTTCCGTAAGCCGGAAAATCGTTAACGGTGCATAAAAGCATTGCACGCAAGGTGAACTCCTCATTAGCATATGCATCAAACACGGAAACTCCTTCATCCCACATCTTTCTCAAATCCTCAACAAGAGGTGCAAGATATACATCTATGTCGTTACCAAGTTGCTTAGGACCCGAGATAAGAAGCGAAACCATAATGTACTTACGCTTCATACACAACCAAGGTGGCAAATTATAAATCACTAAAAGTACCGGCCAAGTACTATGTTGAGAACTAAGATTGCCTAATGGGTTCATTCCATCCGTGCACAGTCCGAGCCTTAAATTACGAACTTCATCCCCAAAAGTCTTGTGCAACCTATCAATACTCTTCCACTCCGGAGAATCGGATGGATGTGTGAGCAAGTGATCTTTCTTCACCCTATTTGCATGCCACCTCAAATTTAACGCATCTTTCTTTATAGAAAACAAGCGCTTGAATCTTGGTATTATTGGAAGATACCACAATACCTTAGCCGGGGGCCCTTTAGCATCTCGAGCCTCTTTACGCTTGTAACGCGATAACCCACACCTAGGACACTCTTCTAAGTTCTCGTTTTCATTCCGATACAATACACAATCATTCGGACACGCATGAATCTTTTGGTACTCTAACCCGAAAGGACACATTAGCTTTTTGGCATAGTATGTCGATTTTGGAAGTTCATTTCCCTCGGGAAGCATCTCACCTAACGCTTCTAATAACATTGTGAAACTAGTGTCACTCCAATTGAACTTTGACTTAATGTTGAAAATCGTCAAAACTGCTGTAAGCTTAGTGAACTTTGTACATCCAGGATACAAAGGCTTTTGAGAAGCCTCTGTCAACAAGTCAAATACACGAGGACGTTTTCCTAACTCATCCTCGACTCCCTCCATCATCTCATCAACACGATCCACATCCTCATCAACATTCTCTTCATCAACTACATCCTCATTAACATCGGCCACATTATTGACATCCTCAACAACACTATTTTCCTTGTAAACTCCCTCCTCACCATGCCAAACCCAAACATGATATTGAGGCCTAAATCCACGTCGAAGTATGTCCTCCCTAAGGATATAAACACTATCTACCTTTGATACATTGCCACAATTGACACATGGGCAATAAAAACCAACTCCCCCCGTCCTAATTTGATGTTCAACCGCAACACTACAAAATTCTAACACGCCATCAATAAATTCCGACGATTCAATGCTTCCATACATCCAAGAACGATCTTTTGTCATCCTAAGTGTGATTATTTAATTCAAAACAAAATTAATACAAAACTTTTTAACATATATACTTTAACCTAATTAACCATAAAACTAAGTAAAAATCATTCATTTAACCCTAATTTACAATAATTAACCTTCATAATTTATAACTTGTTCAAAAAATATGTATTCTTTAAATTGTTCAAGTTACTTTTACTCTAATAACAAAAAATACATATAAATCAAAATAATTAACAACGTAATAATATAAACTTGGACAAATGTAAAAACTAGCAACTACATCCACAAACAACATCACATTTTAAATCACATTGATAAATAAATTACATTCATAAATAAATTATAACATCATTTAACACTAATAATTTGAAAAAAAAATTGATGAAAAAAAATTACCTTGAGTTGATGAAAGATATCCACAAATGTGAGCTACAAATGACATAAGAAGAACAAAATTAAAATTACTTCCATATTTTTGGATGAAAAATTAAATATAAGAAACAACACCAAAACCACCATGAAAATGGTAAATACCTTAATTTCGTGAATGAACAAGAACTAATAGAGCCCTAAATTTCGAGGGTTGAAAGTTATGTACCTACAATGTAAAAACACAAACAAAATCCTCTAAATATAAAAAGAGTGTAAGCAAACAATACTATTCATCATTTGCCCGATGAATAGTGAAATTACTGTTCTTCCTCGATCTCATAATTCCTCTTCCTTTGTATACGCTGCTCTCTTCTACTGACATTCCTTCTTTCCCATTCCCTTCCTCATCTTCAACCCTAATTTTTCCCTTCTCTTCTGTTTCTCATTGAAAAATGAAGAAGGGCAAAACAAGACAAAGTCAGTCAATGGCTCATGCTGGCTCTCTTTCTCCGGCCACCAACTGTGAGTTCTGATCTTGCCGGATCTCATTTTGCGGCCACCAACTGTGAGTTCCGAAATTTGAGTTTCTTGGGTATCAACGATTTTTTGGCTGCAGACCTCTTTATTGGGTATTAACGATTTCATTTTTTTATGTTAAATGATTTCTTTTTTTTTTTTGGTGTTTTAGGTCAATTTGTTTGATTGAAATGAAATGGGTATTTTGTTGGGTATAGATTTGGTTGCTGTTTTGATTAATTTTTAAAATTGAAGTTTGTTTTGGGTAAATTTATATGAACCCTAATTTATTACTCCGTATATTTCATTTACAATACAAATTTTAAGGATTTAAAATTTCATACCAATATATGTATTTTTCATTTTTGGTGTATTGAGTTAATTGTTTACAATTATAATAAATATGTTTTAAAATTTCTATTATTTTGTTTAGTCATTTGTAATTTATATTAATTAGTGCTTTATGTTTGTTTATACTTAAAATTATATTTGTTTTTTTTATTTATTTCAATGAAATTGGGTATATAACGTTAATGTCTTTTAAAATGATGAGCCAATGTGGAAGTGGGTCATAGGAATTTTTCATGGTTTATTGGATTGTTCTGAATTGGGTCAGTAGATAAATGGGGGCAACTATTGTGGTTATGTTATAAGGTAGTCACAGTTGCTTGATGATTTAGTATTGGATTAACTCTAACACCAAATATGTTGAGACTATTTGTAAAATCTTGTGATTTTTTTGATATTGAGGGTCGCAGCATGATATGATAACTATTTCCATTGGATGAGTACTTTGACATTGGAATTGTTTAAAATTGTTGGTGAATGCATATAGTTGATACCATGAGATGAATTGTGTGTACTTGTTCATTAAGTGGCTAAATGAAGTGTGGAAACTTCTGAAATTGCTTTGTCCCTTTCTGTTGTATTCTCTATCAGTATACCAATCTGGATGTATCACTTAGTGCTTGAACTTTTGTCATCTAAGCTAGACAAACTTTGGCTGAAGATGAGTGGATAGTAGGGGAGGTAAATTGGGATTTACAATATTACTTGCTTCTATATGACACAGATAAATATTGATGAAGGGGAAGAATATATGTAAACTGTTATCAAAATTGATTTTCTTAATTGCAGATTTATATATGGTTGAATAAAGTATACTCTATATTAGCAATGATTTCACATGTTATTTTGTTTTTATATTGGTGAGGTAGCAATTTTATCCTTCTTTGAGATTAAGAGAGTTGATTTTTATTCCTTTGGGACGATGACTAATATCTCCATAATATAAATCTTCATCCTAAGACAATTTATTGCAAAAGGTCCATGAGTTGTTAGACCCATGAGTATGGGTGCAATAATTCTATGTAGATGTATTTAAATCAATCCTATAAATGATTTAATAATTTCTATCAATCCTATAAATGATTTAATAATTTCTTTCATGTATTTTTTCAACGTAGGAAGAAGCAAAAGCAATTGGTCAGCTGCGAAGCAATAGATTAGCCAATCTGTTGGGTTGTTGTGAAGGTTATGAGAGACTACTTGTTGCAGAGTTTATGCCGAATGAAACACTTGCAAAGCATCTATTTCATTGTGAGTTTTAATGAACCTTTGGTATTCTGTGTTTTTTTTGGGTGCTGCAACTTGATGCAATGTGATTATACCTGTGCAATGGGGCTGGGACGGGTTCCTGAATCCTACCCTTAAATGCATGAACTTTAATGGGCTAGGCTTTAAACGGTTGTGCTTAAGGGCCCTTTATTTACGTAATGGAGTGAACTAAAAACGGGCATTATACGGGCCTTAAAAGGGACCTTTATTATTATTAGTATTATTATTTTTACTTTTATTTTGCTTGAACTATGATAATTAAAAGTTATTTATAATAGTCAATAATTGAATCATAAATTTATGATAGATAAAAGCATTTAATAAAATTATTGGACATTTTACATACCTGACATGCTTATTTCGATCAAAATTCAAAAGAACAAAATTATAAACGTGCCAGGTTGGATAAAATTTCAAGGGATAAGAAGTTGAAAACTATGACTATATAACTTGTTTGGTAGTTGACATATTGCAAAAAGCAAGGCCGCATCATAGCTTATTGGCTAAAATTTCCAATCAACCAAATTGATATTACTACACCATAAATGTGTAAAAAAAACCCCACATTTTAGTTGTTTTCAAGGGATATTTCATGGCGTGGGTTGATATTTGGCTGCGCACAAACGTATCACCTTCTTTATCGCTTCACTTTAAGTTTGTGACCTTTACCGTAATTGTGACCGAAAATGCATTTTTGTACAATGAGAGCTGGTTATAAATGAAGGTAATGAGAATGATACTGTGATTTCTATAGAGCTTAAATATGTTGTATAGCAACTGTTATGGGTTATGTACTTATTTATAATTTGCTGGAGACGATTTGTTGCTCTTCCTCTAAACACTCTTCATCTCTTTTTGTTATTCCTTTTAATTTTGTATCCACGTTTGGCTCCTCGAGATCTTTAATAATTAAAAATGATTACACAGACCTCGTTTTCTAAACTCAAGTGGTTTATGAGATAATATGTTTTTTGTTTCAGGTGCGTGAAGTTGATATATCACGACTTTTGTTTTGCCCTTGAGCACGTTGAAGAGTTTTATGGAAGGCTAAGAATCATGACTTGCATATATCTATTTCAAGCTCCGTTTTTTAATAGTATGCTCATGAACAAATATTTGTATATTTATCCCATTTCCTTAACTCTTTTATTTGTTTTGTGGGTCTAATATGTGCAATAAATGGTAATTGAAGCTCTTAAGCGGATTCCTAACCTTAATGGTTTGTTCTTTTCCTAAATAAGTTTTTCTAGAAAGTTCATGAGTTATCTGAAGACTTGTTACTTCCTTTGGGACTATATTCTAACTTTGTCTCTGGTTGTGGACATGTCCTTTCAGATGAAAGGGTATTGATCGGGTATTAAATAAAGCTCTGCACATAGAATTATGATGACTAACTAAGTTATAGGGAGAACTCACTATTGTACTCCATTTATCAGGTAATCAGATCCGAGAATCATTAGATGTTATGGGAGACAACAACACAACTTTCAGCTTGCCAAAGTATGTGTTCCGTACAATGACTTCTTTTGTTTAGTTTTGTGGTCAACCGTTCTTTAGTTGTCATTGTCGATCAATATCAGTATTAACATAAATACATTGTACACAAAAAACTTTCAAATGTGTTTTATGTTTTTGTGAATTGTCTGTACACAAAAATCTATTAATGAAGCAATGAATGGCTCAGATTTTGATGATGAACATTGAATTTTTTGAATTCGTCGGTTGCTAATGGTAGTAGGTTTCATAAAGTTTGCGACATTGTTGATTGTTCTAATGGTATTTCACTAGTGGAAAAAAAGCTATTGGCTGCTACTTATTGGCTGCGGTTTTTAGATACACGCAGCCCATATGAGTAAAAAAAATGTGGTTAAAAAAATAAATTAACAAGGGCTGCGGTTTTGTCTATTGCCCGCAGCCCCAAAGTGTAGCAAAAAAAAAAATTAGGTAAAGGGCTGCGGTTTTTTAAATGTCCGCAGCCCCAAACACTCTTCAGTATAGACAATTAAACCCAAAAAAAAAATAATATGAAAAGGGCTGCGGTTTTTAAGGTGTCCGCAGCCCATTATGTTTAAAAATAAGCCCAGCCGCATGTTTAAAAATAAAACCTAATTTGCGCCGTTCATTTCACTTAAAACCAAAAAAAAGGCGTCCTCTTCTTCTCTCAAAAGTGAGCCTAGCCACATCTTCCCTTAAAACCCAAAAAAAGCTGTCAATGGCTGTTCTCTTCTTCTCTTCATGTTCATCTTCCTCTCAAAACCATTTGCGTCGTTCTCTCTTCTCATCTTCTCTTCTTAAAAAACTGAAAATAAAATCTAATTAATGGCGTCCTCTCTCAAGATCTGTAAGTTCATGTTCATGTTCAACAATGGCTGTCAATGGCTTTTCTAAGATCTGTAAGTTCGAGATCTGTATCAATGACGTCCTTCAGTTCTTCATTTTTTTGTAATTTCTCAAACATATATTTTTGTAATTTCTGGGTATTCTTGGTCTGTAATTAATTTAATGAAAGCAGTTGATGGTTGTAATTAATTAATAAGACAAACATATATTTTTTGTCTCGATTTGTTTGTTTCGATTTTTTTGTTTAGATCTTCATTTTTTTTGTTTTGATTTGTTCATTTCTTGTTTAGATCTCCATTTTTTGATGTTTATGTTCGTTTGTTCATTTGTTCATTTGTTCGTTTTTTTTTTATTTTTCGTTTTTTAATGTAACAAGATCTTGTTCATTTGTTCGTTTTTTTTATATTTCTGTATCGATTTGTTCGTTTTTTTTATTTTTCGTATTTTAATGTAACAAGATCTTTATGTTGATGTTTATGTTGATGAAGATTGTAACAAGAACTTGTTTGTTTTTTGATGTTTATGTTGATCTTGATGTCCTTTTTCAGAAATCATTTCTAGATTTCTGAATTTTTTTTTATTTTGAAAAAATACTTAAGGGCTGCGGTTTTTGCCCATGTCCGCAGCCCTTAAGCCTTTTTTGGGCTGCGTATTTTGACCGCAGCCCTTATCTAATAATAAGGGCTGCTACAATAATGGCTGGGGTCAGAATACAATACGCAGCCCATAGTGGCTAAAAAACCGCAGCCCTTAAGGTTTTTTCCACTAGTGTTTGCAAGCATGATCCTATTAGGTAGTTTTTGTTTTTTGAAAAATGAAATTCTATTATCTGATTGATTGCTTATGTTTTATTTTAATTCATTCATCATGATATACTAGGAAATGTTCTATCAAATAATCTTTGTTAGATTGATTAAATTAGTTTTGTTTTGTTATTTGTGTGAATTGTGAATATGTAGCATGATCCTGAAGGTCTATTTCTAATTTCACTACTAATTTTCTTTTTAACCAAAATTTTCATTTTTTTGATTTCCTTGTCGATGCTGCTAAACAGATTTGATTCCTTCATCTCTAATGTAAGTTGTATTCATCAGAAATTGAGGGACACAATTGATGATGATGGTAAAGTTGAACAATTCGATGTTAATGCAACAACCTAATTAATATCATCATCAACATGAATGGAATCATCTCATCATCATCATCATCTTCTTCCTCCTCTTGATCATTATCCTCATCCTCATCCTCATCCTCATCCTCATTATAAGTTTCATGACCATCATCATGATCATGGTCATGATGATGATGTTGCGGCATGATCATGAGATGGGATTGAGAAGAAGCACAAGCAAGACAAAAAGATACAGGGGGTAAAGTGGGATCTGAAGCAGTCCAAGGAGTAGGATTTTGACAAAGATGACAAAGTAGAGTTCGAAAATGTTTAATAACCAAGAAATTTGCTTTATGAACTTTGCCATTACAGTGTCAATGTTGGCAGGTAAACCACATTACTTTTAACCTTTCTTCATGTTCTTCATTTTTTTAATTTATTGTTAGTTTTAACATAGTTTTTTTTGAGATTTTAAGTAGTGAGAAGATTATTAATTAGGGAATGATGTTGAAATAGAAGTATTTATATAAATTGGATCAAAAAAATATTCTCAGCTTGCCTGATTTAGGGGTAGGTACTTTTTTTATATTTATAATTAGATATAAATTAAGGGTTTTTTTTTATAAGAATTAAGGTTATGTTTTGGATTGGTCAAAAAAATAGAAACAATTAAACAATTTTAACAAAAAAAAAGGCTCGGATAAACTTAATTCTAAAAATAAGCGTTTTTATGTCCGAGCCTAAGGTTAGTTATGTTCGCAATTTATAACTGCGAACAAAAAAAATGTAAAAAGTCAAAATAGTTTGTTCGCACTTAATAACCGCGAACAAAAGTGAGACAATGTCATAGCGTAAGAAGAGACGTAAAAACCCAAAACATTGTTGTTCGCAGTTAGTAACTATGAACAAACATAACTTCCTCTTTTTCTGTCCCTTTTAACGTTAAGACATTGTTTGTCTCTCTTTTGTTCGAAGTTACTAACTGTGAACAAACAATTTTGTTCGCAGTTAATAACAACGAACCTAACCTTAAGCTAGAACATAAAAATACTTATTTCTGGAATTAAGTTTACCCGAAGCTCATTTTTTTATTTTTTTATTTTTTTGTTAAAATTGCTTATTTGTTTCAATCTTTCCTTAAATTCCTTGTACTTGGGGTGTTTGGTAGGGTCCAATTCCAAAATAAGGTAAGTGTGATGTGTGGTATAAATGTTGTAGACGTGTTTTTTTCTTTTTTTTGATTTTTTTGATGATGTAGATGTTAATTGTGTTGGAGTAATGGTCTTTAAATTTTTTATTAACCCGTAACATACAAGAACTTGGTTATATATGGTCTTTAAATTTTTTATTAACCCGTAACTCTAAAAGGTGATGCTGGGGATCTAAATATTATGTCTAATTCAAGACATTGCCTTTTTTTTCTCTGTTTAATTCCTAGATTCTTGTCCACAATGTTATAACCGGCCATGTTAATTGCTGGACAATGTTCTTTTCTTCTCTTCGCATTCATTTCATCCATGCATCTGGTTATGAATGTTACACAGAGAAGATAAGCCAAGACGTATCATGAATTCAAGATGGGCCATTTTCCAGTTTGAATATAAAACAGATTGATGGTTAAGCCGGCGGTCATGAAGGACATGCCATTGAACTGGAAAACATGACCTGGAGGACCATAGAAGGACCTTTTGTTCAGTTTGGACTCATAACGTACGTTGGGGGTAGTGAAATTGCATTGGCAGCTCCAAATGCCCAGGTTGGTTTTCTTACATATAAGCTAAGTCTATCATGTTGATACTTTGTGCTGCCATGTTGAGCTCATCATAGAAATCATGGCCATCATACTACACACGTTTAATGTTTCCTTTGATTAATTCAATAAATAATATGAAAGTTCTGTTCTAAGGATTTATTTTTTGAACAGAAGCTGGGGAATTACTTCAGGGGTTTCGTACAGACATAAGAACAATTCCCACTCAGCAAATCAAGCCGCAACAAAGCCCAGCAGCACCAGCTAACAACCCTAACAGCAGCAGCCAATACCAGCTTGCCAGCCCCCACTCCAAATCTGAAAAACAGCCCCAAACTCTAGATAGCAACACAGGCTACCCTCCCAACACAACTGCAGATCAACAGATGCATAACCACCCTGCCACAATAGCTGCACCATTAGAACACCACTCATCAGCAGCTGCACCAGTTTGAGCCAACCTTTGGTCAGCAACTACCAAGTCAGTGATGGCTTTGTATTCTCTGATTTTTCAATTTGGCATTGAAATATACAAGTTCTTGAAATTGTTGCACTTTTTGATGCGTTGATGATTTTGAATTACAACAAATTATATTTTTAGTGGGTTACAAATTGTATTTCAAATTACAGCAAATTCTAATCTTAAAGCTCTATTCTTTTGGAAATCAATTTGGATTTGTGCTGGTAATTGTGATATTGAGCATTGGCATTTTCCTAGGGTTTCAATCTTACCCTTTTATTTATTATCTTGTGTAGTTGTTCGTGTTCTAAAATTGAAAATTTGTGCTTATTTGTGCTTTCTATTCTAGAGAATCTGGCAACACATCAGAATCAAGATTTTTGCTTTACAAGAACCGTACAAGAACCGAAAAACAAAGGATTGTTGCTCCCAAGTCCTTCAACAGAAGTCTTAATTAATGGAAAAGAAGATCAGTTCTTTACCCCCCATTTGGAAAAGGTGAGAGCTCGCATATGCTATTCACTCCTTCTACAATCAACACTCCACTAAACTTCCAACTGCCACGCTCTGTGTCAATAGTGCTTATTTCAGCATCTATTCACACTTCAGAGGTAGTACCTCCATTTGACACCGAGCGCCGCAACTGAAATTTTTCTCAATTTGAATCTTCACCCAATCCAGAAAATTCCATCTCCTATGGTTCTTCACTACATGTTGAAAAAGATAATATCTTTTCTCTTTAGGACTTTTAAACAAATACTTGGTAGTTGAACATTGCCTTTTGAAGACTACATTTTGGACAAGTATGCTGCATTTTGCTTATTTCTATATCATCAGCTCTGTATTATGTTGTAGGTGAAGAACTTGCTTATCAATTCCACAATCCAACAACTTGTTTCTTGTTTAATTTGCTCAATGTTTTAAAATCAATAATTACAAATTAATTTGTGCATATTGAGTTGATGTTGTGTCTTGCTATTTTTGTGAATCTGTTGAGGGTTGTTTGCTGGTAGTTTTGCTTATTGGTTCTTTTTGGTGGTTGCTTTGGTTTGGTCTGTTGAGGCAATGGTATTTAGAGGTCTGGTTGCTGGTGGTGGATTTAGTGTACCTAGCTGCTTCTATAGCAGGTTGGATTGTGCGTTGCAGTTTGAGCATTGTAAAGCAGCCTTCAGCCTGGTTTACTTGTGCTGATTGCTTGTGGTTGCTTTGCTTGATGCAATTAGCTTCTGATGTTGCTTGCTTGGGAGTTGTTACATGTATGGAGATTTTAAACTAATGCGTTACTCGAATCATGCAAACTATTATTTATTTTTCAATCTTTTAATTTTTTGTTTTTTTCATAAAACTCGAATCACGTAAACTCTTTTCATCAAACTAGTAATTTTAAAATTATGAAAGGCACAACATACCCATGGTTAAAATTTTGCGAATAATAATCATCTAGAATGGCTTAAACTATAAGTGAGAGATACAAAAGTACAATGGCCTAAACATTAAAGGTATTGCCATTGAAGTACTTGGTAAACATTAGTGGTATTGTCCATCGAAAAAATAAACCATAAAGTCGTCTTAAAGTACTCCAACTCTGTCACAAGTCACAACTTGTCTTAGGGCCAGCAAAAGTAATAGGTAATTTCTTATCAAGTACAACTTGGACATGGATGGTTCATATTATTCTATCGAGATTTTTGTTTAGGAAATGCCTACATAAAGAGAAAAAGATGACCAATTTTTATATGGAAGGAAATGAGGACAAAACCTATATTCAAGGTTTGATGTGTGAGATCATAAATTCTTCGATTTACATTGATGATGCTTGAAGACCTAAGATATCAAAAGTATAATAGGGCTTTAAGACTCAATTATTTGCCAGCAATATCCCTACAGTTAGACGAGTCAATCAATATATTGGTTTTGCAAACCAAACATTTGGTAAGTCATGCTGGACAACAGCAACTCCCTTGACAAGTCCCTTAATGAGCACAAAGAACAAAGAAAATTTGCTCTCCCAGCAGCAACAGTAGGTTATTAATTTGCTCTCCCAGCAATTCTAAAAATTATTAAATCTAAGACCCACGAATGAAACAGCATGTAGCAGCAACATCATGTAGCAGCAACAGTAGGTTATTCAATCTAAGACCCACGAATGAAACAACATGTAGCAGCAACAGTAGGATGGTAGAAACAACATGTAGCATGAGAAACATCAAATTTCGAATGAAACATCAAAAAAGAAATGAAAAAACACAACCATACTTGAGAAACATCAAATTTTCGAATGAAACATCAAAAAAATATTCAAATAACATTCTTTGAACATAAAAAAAAAACGCAACCAAACTTGAGATACATAAAAATTTCGAATGAATTAAACATCAAAAAAATTATAAAAACCAAATAACCAAAATTTCGAATGAAACATCAAAAAAATTATAAAAACCAAATAACCAAAATTATACCTTGAATTTATGCTAATTATTTCCGATTTCCAATAAGCAAGAAGATTTGAAGCAGTGAAAAATGGTACAAACTACAAATTTCGTGGGTCTTAGATTGAAGAACAAAGAGCAGCAACAGTAGGTTATTGATTTCGTGGGTCTTTGAGTGAGCAAGAAAATTGTGGGTTTGAAGCAGTGAAGAAGAAGGAGATTCGAAAAGTGAGCAAGAAAATTTCGTGAGTTTAGAAAATTTCGTGAGTTTCTTTGAAGAAGAAGAAGAGGAAAAGTCTCAAGTAATTTTGAATAGGCGCCAATAATGAAGATAACAAAACGTATACAGTAGGTTAAAATTAGAAAAAGAGACGTTGAAGAGCATGGGGCTGCGGACATTTAAGAAAACCGCAGCCCTTTATATTAATTTTTTTTTTAAATTTTCTTTATTAAATTTGGAGAGCATGGGGCTGCGGACATTTAAGAAAACCGCAGCCCTTTACTTTAAATTTTTTTTTTTATTTTCTTTTTTTAAATTTGGAATTATTAAGGGCTGCGGACAACACCAAAAACCGCAGCCCCTTTAGTATATTTTTTTTTTTGCTGAATTTCTTAAGGGGTTAAGTAGGGGTGTAAGTTCGGTGTTTGGTTTGGATTATACTCAAATCCAAATCAAACCAAACTAAATTCGGTGTTGACTTTTTCAATCCAAATCCAAATCATATTTTTTATAATCCAAATTGAACCAAACCAAATTTATAAATATCAATCCAAATTGAACCGAATTACACCGAATTAGTCAATTTGGCTTAATTGATTCTAATTGAAAATTTCCAAAAATAGTAATAATTACAATATAATGAGTTTATTAAAATTTCTCTACAACTTAAAAGAATTCATTGAACATTCAAAACAACTTAAAAATTCATTACAAATTCCATAACTTGTTCATTACAACATCAAACATAAGTATTAATCTCTAGAGAAGCATCTAAATCCCACCAGCATCAATCTTCAATTTCAATATCATTTTACTCAAGTAATCATCATATTGGAGATCTAACAAAAACTGTAATCTGCAAATTGTAAATTTTAAATTGTAATAATCAAATAAAAAAATGAATGAAATATCTATTAAATAATAAATAGACGAAATCTAACAAAAAAAAACGAATAAATTAAAAAAAATCTATAAAATAATAAACAATAACAAAAATAAAAGAAATCTAAATCTAACCACTAAAAAACGAATAAAAAGATACAAAAATTATGAATAAACATAAAAATATTACTAAAAAATGAATAATCAAATCATAAACATAAAAATTAAAAAAAAATCTACAATAAAAATGAAAACAAAAACAAAATAAATACATCTATCAAATGCAAATCTTACCACAGACATAGAAAAAACATAAAGTAAAATAAAAAAAACAAAGAAAATAATGGAAATTAAGGACAAAATGTCGAGTGAAATTAGGGTTAGAAAGGAAATCAATATACCTTTGGCCTTCCATATGGAATAGATGATTGAGGAGTGTCGAGTGAGAGGCTGAGAGGCGAGAGCACTAGCACTTAGCAGTAGAGAACTTAGTCAAAACAAAGAGAAAGGTGGGAATGGGGCGCCGTTCTAGTGAGGAGTAAGGAGAGTGAAATTAGGGTTTCTCATTCTTATTTTTTAACCTCTCACAAAATCTCACAAGAGACGGTCTATAGGATAGACCACAAAATTGGGCCAGCCCATTTCCCTTAACTGATTTTTTTTATTATAATATCAATTATATTATGTTATAATCCTAAATGTAAGGTATTATAACCTCGAATACACTATTCTATAACCCCAAATATAAGTTATTATAACCCCAAATAATTTATTATAACCCCAAATATACTATGTTATATTTTGGGCTGGGCTTCATGGATTCCGTCTATAGAATAGACCGTCTTCCATGAGACTTACTGTTAACCTTTATATAATTAGAAAGTAGGGTTTAATGAAATTGGGCTTGGGAGTTGGGCTGCATGACTGCTGCTGATTATAACTAATCTTCCTTAAATTTTGGTTTTTCGGTTTTTTTTCGGTTTTTTGAACCCAAAACCGAAATCGAACCAAACCAAATTTTTTTCCCAGAAAATTTGTCCAAACCAAACCAAATTAAAAAAATCACCAAACCAAATTTCTTATTCAGTTTGGTTTGGTTCGGTGTTCGTTTTTCACCAAATTAGTTACACCCCTAGGGTTAAGGGCTGCCGACAATGCTAAAAACCGCAGCCCCTTAATAATTTTTTTTTCCTAAAAACCGCAGCCAATAAACAGCAGCCAATAGCTTTTTTTCCACTAGTGTTCCTAAACCCCTTGTTTTATTTTTTTTTCTTGTTTCATAGTTTTTCAATTGACTTTCTTAATTGGTGACCATTTTTTAGTAAAGTTTTTCAAGAGAATATTTAACTAATAAAGTTACAAATTAGTTTAATTTATACAAAATTATGATTATTAATATATAAAGTCAAATAAGTAATATTTAACAAAATTCTGCTTACAAATTTACAATAAATAACTTTCAATTTTAAAAACTAATGTAATCACTGCTATCAAATATCAATATCATCCATCATTAGAGCTATAATAAGTGGTAGATTTTTTTTTTTTTGAAAAATCTTTAATAACTATCTATTAATTTGTTTGCACAACGAGAAAAATGTGAAGAGGTTTAATGAAAAACAGTTTTTTTAATAAAAAATTACTTTGAAAAAATTAAGGGCCTCAAATTTTTATTTGGCCTAGGGCCCCTAAAATGCCAGAGACGGCCCTGGTAATATCTCTTTGATTAGATTTTTTTAATAGATTATTACAAAAGATTTTAACACTATATCTATTTACTAATTTTAACCATATACTATCAATAAGATATATAGTATTTTTTAATTAAAATGGATAATTATTGAATATCATATTAATTATCTATGTAAAAAATTATTTTTCATTAAAATAATTTTGTAGTAAATTAAGAAAAGAAAACAACATTTAAAAAGTTTTTTTTTATAGATAATCATATACAACTTACAGGACTATATTAAAAAAAACAATTTAAAATCCAAGAAATCAAATCAAATGATATTGGATATGTAACTCATAACAAATTGAATCAAACGGATAAGTTTATGTTTTGCGGACAACTGAAGCAAATACCCTAAAAATAATAAAAGAAACAAATAAAAATTCAACAAACAATAAAGAATACACAAGAATATAATGTGGTTTATTATTAATGCGATATCTACATTCACAGGCTCCGAAAACATTTAATTTCATTATTAAACGAAGCACAAGATGAAACTTATAAACTCTCTAATAATACCAGCTCACTTTCTCACTTATGTGTCTTGTGAAAAACCTAACCTAAGGAATGAAGGATTTATATGGTAACCCCATTTCACAAAGAAATTAAATTAACAATAAACGCAAAATCAGCTTAAGAAAAGTGTAATCATTAACGCACACTATAAGCCAACTCGACGTTTCCCTTTGTTCGAGAAACGCCGACTCGACTCTCTCTTATGGAAACTGCCCTTCGATTTCAACATTGAAAATTGAATTAGCTTTTTCCCAAAGACCTAAAATGCCGACTCGACGTTTGCTTCAAGAAAATCCTATCTTCAGTCTATGTTGTGCGAGAGATTATGAAAGACCAATTTGGTATAGATGTGACATATAAGCTAGCATGGTGTGCTAAGAAACAAGCTTGTTGTCCATCCACGATATATGTGAAGATTCTTATTCTCTCCTTTCATAATTTTTGAAAGCAATGCAACATTCTTACGAGGGAATAGTGGTTAAGTGATTCTTCAAGGAAGACAATGACATTGGTGTGTATACACTTAACTAGAAACTTCCAACGTATCATTTGGGCTTTTAGACCTAGTATTTGAAGGGTTCAATCATTGTAAACCGCTTATCGACATTGACGACATACACTTGACATTGTAAATACTGCCATATCTTATTAACAACGATTGCCCAAGATGGTGATAAGAAAATCTTTCCACTTACATTTGCCTTGGTAGTGAAGGGGTGCAAAAATAGTCTGGTCTTTGTCTATGTTTAACACCCCGTCGTTTTACAATGTCATTATTCATTATTTTAATAACATTTAAGATTTACAACTATACTAAATTATTTTTTTGAATTAGTTTTGATAAATTTCTTTCGTATACGAATTTAAATGTTAACATATATTTATATTAAAAATATAATTATGATTTCTAAAATAAAAAGGTTCGAATCAAAATTATTATTTTATTAAAATATGTGAGCACACGAGGTGAGTTTCTTAGTTGGGCATCACAAGAATATGAATCTAGGTTAAATAAGTAAATAGATAAAATAAAAAGGAAGGGTTAGGGTTTTGAAAGATTAGGATTTTGAGAAAGAATACTCCTTGCCGTCACATTCTGAAAAATCACACGCCTCTCTTTCCCTCCTTCTTCCCTCTCCTCTCTTCTCTCTTTCCCTTGTGTGCCGCCAGATGCTGGCCACCAACAAGCCACCCACTCACTCCAACACCATCCATTGTTCCTCACCTCCTCTCCCTGTGATGTCGATTGCCTCCTACCAGTAGCCCAGCTATTGTGCTGCTAGTAGGAGCATGCCTTAGGTGGCCTAACCACCACACAAGGTGGGTCACCACCACTACAAGTAGCACCTATCTCTTGGTTCATTTACTAGTTTCACCCTTTATTAGTCATCTTTTACTTACCTAATCTATTAGTTCCTTGTTCTAATTAGAATTTACCATGTTGATGAGTTTGGGTTGATTTTTATTAATTTTTATTGAATCTTATTATATTGATGTAAGAACTTGATTTGTTAATTTAATATATTTATTAATTAGCATTAAACTATTAATAGAAATCATGCTAGTTGTACTACTATGGTGTTTGAGAATGTTTTATAACTTGAATAGATTGGTATAAGATTTGAAAATGTGACTATATTGTGAACGGTGATAATAGTAGTTATAGGTGGTTGATATTATTAGTCACAAAAGCGGGTGTTAATTGTCACTTGTATTATAAAAAACGAGGGTTGTTATTGTTTATATTATTGAGTATTATTCCTAGTTAATTGTCGTATGGTCATAGCTAAGAGTTGAATTTTGTCATTGTGAAAGTAGAAAGAAACTATTGTTGTTATTGTTGTTGCTAACTATTAGAGGAAGTGTTTCGTTCTATGTCCTTTGTTATCGTGAGTAATTTTATATGTTGTAGTAAGTTATACCACAACCTGAGGTTATCCTTAACATCTACATTATCTGTTGTACGAGTGTTATTAGTTTATCACATGACATGGTGATATGATTTTGTAACTTGAGTCTCATTGATTTAAAGAAATGGTCATAAAGTTCACTTTGTTGTTATGAAAGCGTATTTGATCGCTGGTTTAGTGGATGTGAAAGCTTATTTGATTGTTGAGTTAATGTCATAACTTATGAGCAAGTATGGATTGAGTATAAGAATTGGTTTAGTATGCGTTAGAATAAGTGGAAGTTACTTTGAATGGGTAAATAGTGGCTTGTTCTAACACTTAGATGTTCTTAAGTGAAGACAAATAGGCTTATTAGTTCTACTTCAAACTTGTATAGGTTCCCAGTTCATAAGAAGAAGGTAGGACATTAATTAGTTGGCTGATTATTGTGATTTTGTCGTGCAGTAGCGCTTGTAGGTACGTATATGCAGTAACTAACCCTTATATGCAATTTTACCTTAAGATATCTTTGTTTATTGTGATAATATGCATTGTATCGAAACCATGAGGTGCTAATGAGTAACTTTTATATGAAGAGCAATTATGAAATTCTTGAGCATATAATAGTTAGAGAATATGAGTGTCAGTAGAAGGCGGGGACCATCCCCTTATCTATTTAAGAATTGGATTATGTCTTAGAGTTAGAATGACTCCTTTATTGGTTGATTTCGTATTTCATTTGAGTTGTTTAGTGGGTTTTGACATTTGGCTATCACAGGGAACTCATTAATAGTAGAAAGTAGGAGTTATTCCCATTTAATTAAACATTAGATTACAACTAGATAGATTCCCGTGTAAAACACGGAGCTATAAATATTTACTGATATAATTAATGATATTGTTTTATGAAGTTAATTCAATTAAAAATCTTTGCATGCGTTATGATATTATCATTATCAAAGTGAGTAGATAATACTATATTATACAATAATATTAAAACTTATACTCATAGTAATTATCGATAATTAAAACAAATAAAATTTAAAAGTCTTCAACTATGATAGATTGGAGGGAGGATTTAGTTGAAAAATAACCAAATTAGTTTGCATATTCATTATAGGAGTATGATGATGATTTATTGTCTAAGTTTAAAATACAAATTTATATGTATATGATTTTTTTGGTTTATATAATGAAATATAATATTTTAATAGATCATCACATATAGATATAATCAATCAACATATATTACATGTTTTAATGAGTTAAATATTGGGAAATTATCAATGGTGCCCCTGTGTTTTGGCCTTTTATCAATGGTCTACAATCTTTTTTTTTTCCAATGGCACCCCTGACGTTTAGGGTAATTAACAACCGTGACCTTTTAAGGTTTTTTCCGTTAAAAATCCGTTAAGTTTATGAAATTAACCTAACTTTGGTTAGTTTCCCTTCTTCTTCTTCTTCACTCCTTCCATGGCTGCCCTATCTTCAAAATTCAGAAAAATCCCTTAATAACTATAAATATACAAGAAATATCCTTTAGATTAATCTAATTTGAGTGTTCATTCATTGATTCATTACTTTTTTTCACTCTCATTACATGATTTCATAAGGCTATATTCCATCATCTCATCTCCCTCTTCTTCAAATTTAGAGGGAATCAACACACAAGACTAAAACTTTGTTCCAGGAACAACAACTACCATTGAATCCCTTTTTCTCAATCATACAAACTTTTCTCAATAGTTCTATTTTTTCTCTATTTTCCCCCTATGTCTTCTCTCTTTCTAACCCTAATTTCTGATTCATAGTCCCACTTTCCCCCATATAACAACAATGCCAAATATAACATAAGGGATCATTACAAAGATGATATGCCATTAATGGAGGTTTATAAGAGTAGGAATAAGGATAAATTAGGAAATGTAATTCCTTTCAAAATAGAGAAATTAAAAGTGTGCAAATTTTGAAGAGGAAATTGAGAAGGAGAGAGAAATGGGTTGTAAAGACATTGAGAAAATTAACCCAGAAGTTTTAGTTGATTGTGTTTGTGTTGCCTTTTGATCTCCTTGTTGTTGCCTTGTATGTTTGAGTTGATTTTGTTTGCTGATTTTGTTGAAAAAACCCGTAGTGCAATTGCAGCCAGCAATAACCCATCAAATCTTACATTTTTAGTACTGGATGAAGACAACTAACCCCGTCACTTCTTATTCGAGCCATTTTTCTGGGTTTATTGAAGATAGGGCAGCCATGGAAGGCAGCCATGGAAGGTGTGAAGAAGAAGAAGAAGGGAAACTAACCATAGTAAGGTTAATTTCATAAACTTAACGGATTTTTAACGGAAAAAACCTTAAAAGGTCACGGTTGTTAATTACCCTAAACGTCAGGGGTGCTATTGGAAAAAAAAAAGATTGTAGACCATTGATAAAAGGCCAAAACACAGGGGCACCATTGATAATTTCCCTTAAATATTTCCCTAAATATTAAATCAAATATCAAAAATTTCTCTGGCAATAATAAGAAAAATGCGGGAAAATTTTTAATGACAGTGTTACACGTGTCTCAAGTCGTTTGTTCATTAGTATATTTTATTGATTATTGATTGATTATTATCAAAAATAGAACTGCTTTGCATAATTGTTTGTAAGCCTCCAATGTATAACGTGCAATTCAGTTGAATACTATAGATAAATATTGCTAGAATATATTGTAACTGTCCAATTTGGATTCCGTTAACTTAAATAAATATTTCTAGAGTATATTGTAATTGTTCAATTTGTATTCTGTTAACTAAAATAAATTCAATTGATTTAGGAAATTATTTTCACAAAATAATCAGCTGTAACACCCCGGCCCAACAGACCACCGGTGACTACTCATGGAGACTGTAGACTAGCCCCACAAACCAACAAAAGTCTTTCCAGCGCACTTTGGCCTCACTCGTGCGCATCCGGAAAACTTCCCAGGAGGTCACCCATCCTAAGATTGCTCCCCACCAAGCACGCTTAATTGTGGAGTTCTTAGCAAATGGGCTCCCTAGAATAGAAGATGCACACCTTGTTGATATGAGTAGTCTATCAATCCCTTTTCAAGCTAAATCTTGGGTATCACACTCACCCCCACTTAAGAATACAACGTCCTCGTTGGACCGTCCTTTCAGGATCTTTTCCTCCGTTAGGTGCGCTGAACACACAATCAGCCACGGTCGCAAGGTTGCTCTGATATCATTTGTAACACTCGGCCAAACGGACCACCGGTGACTACTCATGGAGACTGTAGACTGGCCCCACAGACCAACACAAGTCTTTCCGGCGCACTTTGGCCTCACTCGTGCGCACCCGAAAAACTTCCCAAGAGGTCACCCATCCTAAGATTGCTCCCCACCAAGCACGCTTAACTGTGGAGTTCTTAGCAAATGGGCTCCCTAGAAAAGAAGATGCACCTTGTTGATACGAGTAGTCTATCAATCCCTTTTCAAGCTAAATCTGGGGTATCACAGATTAGTTGGCGTGACTCAATTGGATTATATCCGATAGATTTAGTAGTCCCCTAGATGAGACCCAACGGGATCGCCGTATGAGGGGTATGAGCATACTTTTATCGTTAGGCGTCGGGTGGCCGATACCGCCCCTTGACTGAGGTGTTACCATACGGGCTTAGCAAACCCTAATATGGTGGCCTCTTCACTGGATTGGTACCCTAGTGTGTACTCTTGAATATTCTTTGAGGGATATATTAGAAGTTTTGAAAGTAAATCGTAGAGTAAATCGAAAGTGTTAGGTACAGAAGTAAAATCCTTATTGTCATGCAATGTTATTGTTTTACTCACTTGTTCTGTGGTTCTAAATTCTATAAGTTCGTTGAGGTCCCTGCTATGACACGTAGGTATATGATCTTACGTTGCCTGCTATCATAGATAGACATTGCAGGTGATGGAGCTTCTTTGCATTGCATATTCGACGGAGGGGGGAGGGGGGGAATAAGTGAGAATCTTGAAGTACACAATAATCTTGTTGTCTACATGTAGTTTCTTTTTAATTAAGTTGTCTAAGTTCTATTTTTGAGGTGCATGTCCTCCTTTGTATAAGTTAATTTCGCTGCGTTGTTTTTGTGGGATGTATGATTTAAATAGTTTATCATTCTCTTTCTTTCTTCAAACTCAAGCGTTTGCATTGAAATCACGATTTATGCTTATCATGTCGACCAAGGATTAGGCGATGATCATTCCGTCATGATATTCTGTTATAAGGCCGATGATGCTTCTTCTTTATTATGATTTACTAATCGTTGTTTGTCAAATGCGTTCAACTTTAGGGCATATGCTGATAAAATTCACGCACAATCTAGTTTTGGATATTTCCTACCCCTTTAATTAAACCATGCAACTTTCTCCTTTCCTTTTTATTATTTATTTTACATTTTATGTTTTAATGTAACGCTTTAATTTCTTCCATTTCCTTGCGGCTTTGGTTATGTATAGAGGATCGAAAATTCAAGGGTGTTACACTATGGCTTGTATTCATAAGCATATGACACATAGAATGGGATTATCTATTATATCTGATAAACATACAGGCATTTTAGCCACCATGGAGGAGCCGAAAATGGCAACCACCTTATGCCCATCTTAATAAGATGACAAGAGGAAGTAGAAGTAAGAGGTTAGGAAAACTTATAACTTGTAGGCAGGGATGACAATGGGTATTGGACCCGACCCGGATCCGTGGATCCGTATCCGTTTTTCACGGATTTGGGGCTTAAAAAAATAGACCCGTCGGGTCCGGGTCTAATTATAAAGTCACGGATCCAGATTCGGATCCGGATTTGAGTAAAATACCCAGACCCGGACCCGCGGATCTTAAGACCTATTTTTTAAAAATATAAATCAATATATATAATTTCTAAAACTATCCCATTATTACCCAACTCCCAAGTCCCAAAGAACACCTATTAATACTTTACAAATGATGTGATGGGCAACAGCCTTTCTCCCACACATTCCCCAAAACCCACGGTCCCACTCCACCCAAATACCCAATTCATTTCAAAACTCCTTCCCAAAATCACTCACTTAGAATTTTAAGAAATCCTAAATCCTAATCTAGATAGAATTTTCAGAAACTCCCTCCCAAAGTCCCATTCCCACAGTCCCAATTCATTTCTAAAGTTGTCTCCCATTCTAGCAACACAGTCCCACGCCACGCCCACCGCCCAACAGCCACGCCTCCAGGCCACGCCGCCTCTCAGCCTTGCCCATTTTGATCGACTTATTATGAATGATGACTTGAAGATTGGATGACTACGAGTCAACGACATGAATGATCGACTTATTATGATTTATGAATGAAATATTGTGTATCGGCTATGTTTATTTATGTTCTTTGGATATTTTGAAGACAATTTGTAGTTGTATAATATTTTTTTTAAGTGATAGATTGTGAAATTATATATTTATTATCATTAGTCTATGAATAGCATCACGGCAATTTCAAAACGATTCAAAAATACACCAAAAAGGGCAAAAACAAGTGAGATCCGTTGTGGACCTGGATCCGATACTGGATCCGCAGTATCCACGAATCCGGATCTGGGTCCTGTAAAAATAGACTCGCGGGTCCGGATCCGGATCTGGACCCTGTGCTTGAAAACTGATCTGGATCCGGGTCCACCTAGACCCGGCCCAGATCCGACCCGTTGCCATCCCTACTTGTAGGTTTTTAACCATTTAATTTAATTCATTTTATATTGGAAAAATTACCCAAAATAATCCAACTGATTCCTATTTTCCTACAATAATCCTACCTATTGATTAACCATGAATAATCCCAACTTTAAGGGGTATTTACTTAGAGTAAGCTAGGGTAACTCAATGACCTGCTATAGTAGGTAATTCACCAAAAAAAGTAAACTTAAAATTAATTTAAAATTAGAGAAAAATTTTAAGATTTTACATAAAAAATTGTAAATAATTAAAAAAATCATAAAATTTTATTTGAACATTTTTTCAAGAGTTTTTCAACACTTTATTTTAATATATCTTTTTTTTTTTGAAAAAAAACATGCTATAACAAGTCATCCGGTTACCGGGTTTACTTTCGGAAAATACCCCTCAAAATTGACATTATTCATGGTTAATATTTTTATTGGAAAACAAAAAATATAGGGAGCGGAAGAAGGACCTGCATATGGTGTTCATAGACTTGGAGAAAGCGTATGATAGCATACCATGACAAGTCATTTGGGATAGCCTAAAGACTAAGGGTATTTCTCCTACTTACATTGAGGTTATACGAGATATGTATGACAATGTATCGACTAACATTCAAACACCAGTGGGGTTAACAGAGCCTTTTCCGGTAAAAGTTGGACTCCACCAGGGGTCAGCTCTAAGCCCTTTTATTTTTGCGATCATTATGGATGAGATCTCTAAACCTATTTGGGAAACGGTTCCGTGGTGCATGCTTTTTGCGGACGATATCGTGCTGGTAGCAGAAAGCAAAGACGAGGTTAGTAGTAAATTGGATGAGTGGAGGGAAGCTTTAGAAGGTAAAGGTTTGCGGATTAGTCGTACGAAAACCGAGTACCTACGTTGTGACTTTAGTGGGACACAAATGATAGGGGAGCCAGAAGTTTCCATCGGAGAAGAAATCATTAAGAGTACAACCAAGTTCAAGTATTTGGGATCGATCATCCAAAGGGATGGGGAGATCAACGGAGACGTAGAGCATCGTATCCAGGCAGGTTGGCTCAAATGGCGTGCAGCTACCGTGGTGATATGTGATAGGAAGATCCCAAATAAGTTAAAGGGAAAATTTTACCGGGTAGCAATCAGACCGGCTCTGTTGTATGGGACAGAATGCTGGCCTGTAAAGAAGAGTTATGAACATAAGATGGAAGTCACAGAGATGCGTATGCTGCGGTGGATGTGCGGGCACACTTTGATGGATCGTATTAGGAACCAAGAGTTTAGGGTCAAACTAGGGGTTGCTCCTATTTCCGATAAAATGCGAGAAAGTAGATTGAGGTGGTTTGGACATGTGAAGAGAAAGACTTTCGACGCCCCTGTGAGGAGAGTCGAGAGCATTATAGTGGAGGGTAAGAGGAACCGAGGAAGACCTAGGAAAACTTGGGAAGAGCAGATTAGAGTAGACTTACGTGAGTTAAACCTCTCTGAGGACCTGACCACGGATAGGAGTAGTTGGAGGCGTCTTATCCAGGTTTCAGACTTTATCTTTTAGCGGTTTTCGCGCTTTCTTGCGTGCCCTAGTTCCTTGTGTGTTTTGTTTGTTATTTTGTTTTTTTCACGTTTATTTAATTCTACATGTGTATTGGGTCTATTATTTGTTGTTATTTCTCATGGCAGGTACGTATCTTCATCTTCTTCGAGCCGGGGGACTCTTCTTTTGGCCGTGCTCTCCTTTACGGGTATGAGTTGCCGCCGTCCTTCCCTCCCCAGACCCTGCTCATAGTCTTCTATGAGCGGGATATACTGGGTAGGATGATGATGATGATTATTGTTATAAGTTGTTTTTGAAAATATTTGGATAATACACTTTAATTAAGATTTCTAAGTAAATTTAACAAACATTAAATATGAACATAAGGTATGAACTGAAGTTAGTGATAAGAAAATACCTTAACTTGGAAATGTTTTTATTTCTACTTTAGTTGAATTTGAATGTGATAAAATTATTCATTTTCATGTGTATATATAGAACTATTATTACCTATTAGTAAAAACGAATAAAAAAACTACTTTGAAAAGTTACAATCACTAGTTTGGAATTAACAGAAAAAAGTCAAAAAAAAAAAATCATGAAGTTTGTTCGTTGTGAGTAACAACGAACAAAAGAGACCTGGTCAAATAGGGTTTCATCGTTGTTACTGACATCGAACAAAAGTTTCACCAGATCTTCCTTTGTTCGTTGTTAGTAATAACAAACAAACATGTTGACTTTTTTTACAAGCAGTGTTTTGTTTGCTATTACTAATAGCGAACGGTACCAAACCGTTGGGGAAGAATGACGCTTATTTTGAGAAATAAGTTTTTCCAAACTTATTTGAGAATTTTTTTTATGAAATTAAGCTTATTTTGTTTAACTTTTCCAAGGAATCTCACCCCAAATCGGAAATGTATATGATCACTAGAATGTAAATTTCAAGATAATTGTTTGGGCCTTTGGAGAGATGATGTATCCGTGAGCTACTATTTCAACTTCTTTCTTTCTACATGCCAACTTACATTATCTTTATGCGTATTTACCATATACTTAATACCCATCGGAAAAGTACTGAAAATGCCTACTTATAATATTTTTAATGATGATCGATAAACTTAGTCTACTAGTCTACTTACCATATTCTTAATGCTTACTTACAATGTACTTTAATGTCCACCGAGTAAGCACATAAGTACTTAAAATATTAATGCCTAGTTACAATACTCTTAATCCTACCAAGAAACTTACTTTATATTTTCCTTTTTGGGCTAGACAAATTAAAAATATTCTCTCTCAAAAAAATCGTCTTTCAAAAGAATTTTTGTTACAATTATACCTTTTGACCTTTTTGAGGGGGTGCATAACTTATACTCCTTCTTATTCACTTGAGTTGTCCCATTTGTTTTTAGCCACTATGTCACTTATCACTCTTAACTTGAGATATTAAGGGCTAAAATGTTGTCTCACCAAGTGTGAAAAACTAAATGGAATAATAACTGAATTGAATAGGAGGGAGTATACTTTAGCACCTAGTGGTCTCGAGCTCTAGATGATATTATCCTTTCCCTATATTCTTTCTTGTAAGGGGTTTTATCTAGATTATTCTCATTTAAAGTCGTCGATTAGTAAGAGCAAAGCGAGCTATCGTCCAGGGCCTCGAATTTTTAGAGCCAAAAATATTATTTTTATGTATATTTCTGTTTTTGATAATGACTCACAATATTTCATTAAATCCACATATTGCTCTCATCTTAAATGGAGTATAGAACGTTATCTAATTTTCTTAATTTATTTTTCATGTGAGAACAAAACCAGTATCTATGAACCCATAGTTTCATGCCATCATATGTCTGGCTATGGTCTACCTAGGAATCCATAAATTTCCATACCATTAAAATTTCCCACTAGCCAATCCCATACAATTCCACAAGGTCAATAGTATCATTTATTGGAATTATTTGTCTTTTAATGTTATTTTATGTAGTAATTAATATATGAGAAAAAATATAGTTATAATATTAATTTATTTAAATTGTATAATGCATAATTCATAATAACAATCTTTTGTATGTTTTAATTAAGAAAAATTTAAAATAAATCAAAATTAAGCATTAAATTGTGTAAAAACAAAATTGAAATTTAGCAATTACATATCGAGGAGAAGTTATAGTCACACCTTAATTTCAAAAACACAAATTTTTGTGAGAGACTGTCTCTTTAAAAGACCAGTTTTACTTGAATTGACCTATTAGAAAAAATATTTCTCAGAAAAACGATCTCTCAAAAGACTAGTTATTCCAAAAATAGTTGCAGAAACAAATCTTCATTCCCTTTTAAGCCAGCACATGTCCAGGTCAGAAAACAACTTCACATTATTATTATTCCAAACATCTTTTTTTTTCAAATGCCCATAATCCCACAAATTGTCAAATTGAAATCGAAACCGTTGAATTCATCCATGATTACTCCAAATCTAACGATTGTAAATCATCCACGAAGCTCTCTGACAAGCCTTTGATTATAGAACATAAATGTATGGCTATTTTATCTCCACGATGGTTCATTGTTTACCGCTCATGTACAACACCATCTCACGGCTCTCTTTCTCTCTCTCTCCTCCATTCATCTTTCTTAATTCTTACATGAACATCCCGCCATTTTTTCTCTCCCAAAAATCTTGGAAAAAAGGAGAAATTTAATTACAGGAAATTATTTATTTTAAAGCTAAGGCTGGATTTTTATTATTTTATTAATATTAAATTATTAATTATTAATAAATAAAAATGCAAGAACAAGCTACTACGAGTGCTACTTCTGCTGCTGCAAATTCTTTGCCTTCTAGTAGTGAGAGATCTTCTGGTTCTGCTCTTCAACTTGAAGTTAAAGAAGGTAATCTTACTAAATTTTAGATCTTTTTGCAATTTTGCATATATTTATATTTATATGATATTTATAAGAGGTTTTGAGCATGTTCGACTAAACAGGTCCCTAAAAATTAGAGGCATCGAGATTTAATTTACTTGGTATATGTTAGGTCTTAACGAAATTGTTAGAAAAACATCTTAATTTTTTAATTTGCACAAGATTTTTATAAAATTTGTCAATTTTCACTCCGACGGGGTGAGTTTGTGATTTTGAAATGAAGTTTATTTTATGTGTAGTGTGGAAAGGATAAAAGTAAAGGGAACTAGATTTCACTTATGTTGAACCAATATTTTTTTACTTTTTGATACATGCTTTTAATTAACCACATTAGTCTATTGTTGTTATTTTATAACATTTTTTATGCATCATAAATATCTCTAATTATTTATATTTAAAGTGGAGTTACCGAGAAAATGTGTGAACATACAATGATACACGGATAAAATGTTAAAATTAAAATGGATAAGATTATTTATATTTAAAGTGTAAATTATAAATAGATAGATTATTTTAATTTATTATTGAAAATATTTATTTGGACTTAGGTGTAATAAAAAATGTGTTGATAGTATCTCATTCAATGAATTTGGAAATGAAAGAAATGATTATGACTAGAGGTGTTCATTCGGCTCATCGGGTTGATTTCTGGTTAGGTGTTTCGGGTCGGTTCAAAATCGGGTTTTGTGTTCGCATTGGTTTTTACGTAATTGTAGATTTATTTTAAGTCGGATCAAATAGGGTTCGATTATAAAGTTGGGTGACTATCAGGTCATCGTATCTATTTTGAACACCTCTAATTATGATTATGATATGAAATTTGTAGAAAATCCAGATTTTTCTAAAGGGTATTCCTAAAATTCTACTATGAACAGGAAGAAATTGATATCATATCCCACTACCTTGGGAAGTGTTGCATTTTATTATCTAGTCTTTTCAATGAATTGTTTTTTTTATGATCCTGAATTTCACTTTTTATTTTATTTAAATTTGTTGGTTATGGTGAACTGAAGGCATGGAAAGTGATGATGAAATCCGTAGAGTACCAGAGATGGGAGGTGAGCCGGGTGCAACATCAGCTTCTGGCCGGGACAACGGTTCAGTAGCCGGTCCAGACCAGGTTCAAGCATCTGGACAAACCCAAAGAAAGAGAGGTAGAAGCCCTGCTGACAAAGAAAGCAAACGCTTGAAAAGGTATACCCTCAATTTGCTTCATCTTCTATTTTATCTTGTCCGTCCATTTTTCATCATTTTTTAAAGAACCCATCACTTTCTTTTAATATCGTCTATACTGACAGAGGTGTTTCAAAGCATGTGTAAGGTGTTCGACCATATAAGATTCTTAAATTTAGAATAGTTGATAGCTGATTGTATTAGTTGATTTGACCAGCTGATTTTATTAACTGGTTTGACAAGTTGATTCTTAAATTTAGAATAGTTGATTTGACCTTCTATTTACGTTAAAATAAGCTAAAAAATAGTTTATTGCTTTAGTTAGTAAAAAATAGGTTAGTTGAGAAATGTTCCTACAATAATTGGTTTAAGGTGAAATAGGTAGATTTAATAGTTGATAATGAGAGGCTAAAAAAAGGAAAGTTTGTTGATGGAGGCAGGTTGTTGAGGAATAGAGTTTCAGCACAACAAGCAAGGGAAAGAAAGAAGGCTTATTTGAATGATTTAGAGACTCGTGTTAAAGACTTGGAGAAAAGAAACTCTGAGTTGGATGAAAGACTCTCTACTTTGCAAAATGAGAATCAGATGCTTAGACATGTAAGTTTCCTACACATTCCTACATTTATCATTCATGCAATGTAATATCTTAACTGTCTCTTACTCAGGGCCGGCCCTACATATTTTGGGGTCCTGGGCGAAATAGCATATCGAGGCCCTTTTCCTTTATAATTTATAACCTATATGAATCTTCTACAACTATTAATTTTGCTTTTTTGACATGGGATCCTGGGCGACGACCCCTTTTGTCCACCCTTAGGGCCGACCCTGCAGTCGTACTAGTTGATGTGATCTTATTTTACCGTTTCAATTTTAAACTGATAGAATATATAACGTATTATGCACTGGGAAAGACTTAAATACCAATACAATATCATTGGAGTCTTAGACATGCCGACTTAATGACCATGAAGGGCTTAACTTCGTGTATCTATTGCGTATGTTACTTGGACTCGTCTATCCATATTAGACATGATAACATGTGACAGTATCCGACTTTGACTATCTTATGAGTAAGGCAATGACTGTCCAAATGTATTGTCTATGTTTATACCATTCGCCTCGCATATTATCAACATATTTTGTGATTTTGGTGCGTTGTGGTTTTGGCTTTAAATCGAATGCTGTATAAGATGATTACTATTTTCTATCGTTATGTGGATGAGTATTACCTTATGTCTTGTGTTATTTTCGAGTTTAAAGTGAGGAAAACTCCCAAGCTCTCATTTGTGATATTTCCCCTCAGAACATGTCACTATAAGATGCAATCTCATAGGTACGGAGGGAATATGTCGAGAAATGTTCACAATCTTGACTCCGTCATTTGGATATTTAAGCTTTCCTGTTTGGGTTTTTTGAATGAGGTCAAAAAGTCCCATAATATATGTCTGGGCCTCTTTTTGTTGTGGGGTATTTATTTGCAGGGCCTACTAGCCCATAATCTACTATTTTATTCTTCCTCAGCCTTTATTTGACTGATATCACATAGATTCAATGAATTTTCATGTTGGATTGGCTCAGTTTGCACAATGTTTAGCTGGTATTTGGATCTATATTGTACTTTGTTATGGATACTCTGCCGACTGTAACATGATTCGCCAGTTAATTTGCTTTTTAAATCCGTAATTCGTGTAAAATGACCCTAAAACCGACCATAACATGATGCGCCGACATAAACTTAAGTACCAATACAATATCAATGGAACATATGCTAGCATAACACCAGTGGCTCTTTTTTCCGACTCTCAATTCTTGGAGACTAGTAACACTTTCTGGGGAATAAAATCATTGAATCTATCGAAGATGTTGGCTGTTATAGCGTTTTTACTTGGCTTATGGTGAGAATTATGAGTAGCTAGTTAATGACCAAAACACGAAAAATGTCGAATAGGGTTCATAACTTCAAAATGTGGTAATGTTCCCTTGTGTTTTCGTGAGTAACTGGACCAACTCAGGCTAACTCGTAACATCATCAACCAAATCTTTACTGTGTTTTCGCTTGTTAATCATTGACATCAGATCAGTTGCATAGTCGTTTCACATGGTGATTTTCTCATACGTTGTTTGTATTGATGATATGCAGATTCTGAAGAACACAACTGCAGGTCGAAGAGGAGGTGGTTCTAACGCTGATGCATCGTTGTAACATTGCCAAACTGTGCAATCCTCACATTGAAATTGCCCTTTATGCTTGCCTTAAGATTTCAGATAGCTTTTCTGCTCATCTGTCCCATTCAGATTGCTTTCAATTCCTCTTCCACGTAGGAATTTGTATTGAAAATATAGCAAAATAAGTGGGATAAACGAGCATTCAAAAGATATTAGGCTATGTTGGGTTAACGAAAAAGCATTTGCGTTGGTTGTGTCGAACAGGCATTTGTGACATTTATGCAATTATTCCGTGAATTGCGTTTCCTGTGCTTGCAGGCTAACTTGAAAATTTTTAACAGAGATTGGAGAGGATTTGATCATAGTGTAATGTTGATGGTATCGATTATTGACTACAGAACAACTCCTAGATAGCGTTGCTATAAGTTATAACCATGCAAATAAGACTGAATCTGGGATATTAAGGGTCAAGGCGAACTATAAATTATAAGCTCTAGTGATATATTTCTTCCATTTTATTTTTACTTTCAATTTTATAATAAAAAAATGTCAACAAGAAAAAAACGAAGGATATGTATAAAACATAGATTAAACAATTCTATATCTAAAATTGTTACTATGATGTAACTAACAAAATGAAGAATGTACAAACATAGATTAAACAATTCTATATCTAAACTATTTGATGTGTGCAACATAAAATTCAATAAGATTGTTTGAAGCTAAATTTTTGATGTAAAATCGCTAATAATCAATACTTTGTCCGACTTGTTTCAATGATAATTTAATAATTAAATAATGTAACATAAATGAACTTTTAGCTTGATAAATTTGCTCAAGTACTCCAAATAAAAATTCCTAAAACCAAGCCTTTTTTTCTTGCTTTTTCTCTCTTCTCTCAAAAGATCCTAATCTCTATAATTAGTTTGGGGTATTTATGAACCTTTCAGTTGATGGCTAGCCTCTAATTTCTCCGTTTTTAGCTTTTTAAATATAATTAGAATAAATATTTATCCTCTTTCTATAGGAGAATTGTTGTATTCATTCATTGCATTGATTCTATTATATACAAGGTATTTACCTGTGCTAATATTCAAAAAAAATGTATTTACCTGTGCTATGCACGTGATTATAAAACTATTTTCAAACAAAATGTAATATTAATTTAGACATTGTTGTTAAATAATACAATGTTATTTTGAACAATTATGTGAAAGCAGAATTTTGGGCTTGATCTTCTACCCATTCATTCATTGATTTCAGAATATATAATACAAGGTAAATCAAAGATTACAATCAATTAGGAAATAACAATCAATTGTGCCTAAAAATAAGGAATTAATATTAAAATAATATCTTCTAAAGATGGAAATCATGATAATCCCAAATATATCATAACACCCCACCCTCAAGTTGGAGCATCCGGATTAAAAATGCCCAACTTGGATATAAGATAATCGAATTGTGCCTTTCCAAGAGCTTTGGTGAAGATGGCAGCCAATTGAGTGGTAGTCGGAACATACGAAGGATCAATAAGGCCTGTCGTGACTGCATCACGAACAAAGTGACAATCAACCTCAATATGCTTTGTTCTTTCATGAAAAACGGGATTCCTGGCAATGTGCAGAGCTGACTGACTGTCACAGAAAAGCTTTATAGCTTTTGGATGTTGTACCCTTAAACTCAAAAGTAATCCTTTTAACCATTTCAATTCACAAGTAAGAGCAGCCATGGAACGATACTCGGCTTCAGCAGAGCTACGAGAAACTGTGCTCTGCTTCTTGGTTTTCCAGGAAATAGGAGAGTAACCCAGGAAAACTAACCAACCTGTCAAAGATCGTCGTGTAAGTGGGCATGCAGCCCAATCAGAGTCACACCAACCCTGCAAAGTCAAGTTGTTTTCGGATCGTAGTAAAATGCCTTGCCCTGGAGTACCTTTTAAATAGCGTACTACCCGTAAGGCCGCCTCCCAATGCTCAATCCTAGGCTCATGCATGAATTGAGATAAAATATGAACCGAGTAGGCCAAATATGGCCTAGTGACTGCTAAATAAATCAATCTGCCGACGAGCCTACGATAAGACTCAGGATCTGATAATAATTCACCATTTGCTAAACCAAGTTTATGATTTTGTTCGATCGAGAAACCTACAGGTTTAGAGCCTAGTAAACCTGTTTCGGACACAATATCAAGAGCATATTTCCGTTGACAAAGAAATAAACCTGAAGTACTACGAGCAACTTCAATGCCTAAAAAATATTTCAAAACACCTAGATCCTTCATATGAAAGCAGTCAGAAAGATAAGCCTTGAATGTCCGTAATGCAGCGGAATCATTCCCAAATATTATCAGATCATCCACATAAATAAGGACATTAATTTGAATCAAACCACGAGTGTAGGTAAATAGTGAATAATCTGAGTAGGACTGAAGAAATCCATAATCTTTCAAAGCAGAAACAAGTTTGGCAAACCAACATCTAGGAGCCTGTTTCAGTCCGTACAAAGATTTTCGGAGGCGACATACCTTATTAGAATGTGATGACGCAAACCCGGGTGGAAGTTTCATGTACACTTCCTCATCAAGATCCCAATTTCTAGAAGTGGCAATGGCAAGAAAAGCCCGAACAGTTACCATTTTCGCCACTGAAGCAAATGTTTCGGTGTAGTCAATACCCTCCTTTTGATGGTTTCCGAAGACTACGAGCCTAGATTTGAGTCATTCAATACTTCCATCTGACTTGTACTTTATCCGATATACCCATTGACTGCCAAGAGCCTTCTTTCCAAGGGGAAGTTCTGTCATAGTCCATGTGCCATTGTTTTCAAGAGCCCGTATTTCATCTTGCATTGATTTTCTCCAGCCTGCATCTTGCATTGCTTCCTTAAAAGAACGTGGCTCTATGCTTGAAATAAGAGTTGCGATAAAATTTCGATGACACAAAGAAAAACTAGTACAATTTACATAATGTGTTATAGGATAAGGAGTACCTGCGGGATGCTGAAGAGACAAATTGTTTTGGGGGGATGGACTTTTCGTTAAAATAGTGTGAGTGACGTAATCCTTGTGTCGTACATTTTGAATTTCGGTTCGATGACCACGTCCCAAATTCGTTTTATCTTGGACATTGACAATGAACCATGTGGATGATGAAGTGTGAGATGTTGCGGGCTGAAGTTCTGGAATGGTCTGATTTGTTGGGCTCAGTATTGGGGTGGATGCTTGTTCTGGCTCCATGGAAGGAATATTTGGTTGGTTTGGTGGGTTTGTGTCAGTAGTGGTTTTGGAAGAGCTTGTATTTTGTGGTTCAAGTTGTATTTGTTGTGGATTGGACAAAGGCGTTGGGCCTTTTTGGTATGGGCCAGGCTGTATGTTTGAGGTAGATGGAGAATCAGATTGTGTATTATTTGTATGTGTTTGAGAAGGGGGGTCCATATCAATAGAATTATGATTTTCATGAAATTCATCGAGACATTCAAAATCACAATCTATTGAATCATGTATGGGCACAATATTTTCAGGAATAATATTCGTAGCAATGGGATCAAGAAAAGGAAACACATCTTCAAAGAATTTCACATCACGAGAGACAAAAAATTGCTTTGAATCCAAATCAAAAAGTCTCCATCCCTTTTGACCAAAAGGATATCCCACAAAAACACATTTACGACTTTTACTGGCAAATTTATCCCCCTTTGTCTTTTGATTATGAGCAAAACAGAGGCAACCAAAGGTGCGAATTGTTTCATATGAAGGTGAATTATGAAAAAGAATCTCGTAAGGTGTTCTGTTTTGTAGTAAAGGGGTTGGTGTACGATTAATTAAGTGAGCAGCTGTAAGAACACTCTCCCCCCAAAAATAAATAGGCAAATTTGCTTGAAACCTTAAAGCTCTTGCTACATTCAAAATATGTTTATGTTTTCGTTCTACCCGACCATTTTGTTGACGAGCCCCAATACAAGAGGCTTGAAATAAAATTCCGTTATCATTGAAGTAGTCAAGCAAACAATGAAATTCGGTCCCGTTATCACTTTGGACAACTTTAACATTCTGAGAAAATTGCCTATTAACCATTGCCACAAAATTCATAAACATACGAAACACCTCTGTTTTGTCAATCATCAAATAAAGCTATACAGCACGGGAAAAATCATCCACAATTGTCAAAAAATATCGTGCATCACAAGAAGAGGGATGTCTATACGGACCCCATAAATCACAATGTATTTTTTCAAAAATCCTAAAAGCTTTATTGTCACTCAAATTGAAACTACCCTTACAATCAAAGATAGGGGGAAGAAGCTTCACTACTCGTTCTGACGGATGACCCATTCTTTTGTGCCATAGATCCAATGTTGAAGAAATCGCATTCACTTGTACAGGGTTGCCTCCATCAAAGTAGAAAAGTCCATCCCTCCTAACACTCGTTCCAATCAGCTCCCTCGACTGGTCCTGTATAACACAATTAGTAGAAGTAAATTGTACAGTACAGTTTAAATCATCAATAATTTGCGATACCGAAATTAAATTGCATCGTAATGCCGGAACAAAAAGTACGTTTTTAAGGATTAAATTATTAGATAAATAAACGAAACCCTCCTTCGTGGCAATAACAAATTTTCCATGAGGAAGACCCACCGGACAATCGGTATTATGTACACCAAAAAGCCAAGAGTCAATGTAAGTTACATGATGTGAAGCACCAGTGTCGATGATCCACGAAGTATAATCAAACTCACCAGTCAACCATTCATCAGAAACTTTTGTGTTACCAATAAATCCAGCAAGTATTTTTCATTGTTCCGGCGTGAAAATTTGTGCAGGAGGCTGCGAGCTTACAACCGCATTTGACGAATAAGGGACTACCGGACTGCTGCTTGTGGCGTGGGCTTTGGCTAGTCCTCCACGACCTTTACCAGTGGACTGTAATTGCCTCCCACGGCCTGCTCCTCCGTTTTGTGTTTTCGATTGATTTGGCCACCATTCTGGGTACCTAATTAATTCGAAGCACCCTGATACAAGGTGTCCCGATTTTTTGCAATGAGTGCACTGCAATCCCGACTTGTCCTGTTTGTCTTGCTGGTCGTTGAATGAATCAGACCTGCCACGTCCCATGGAGGATCGAACGGCAAAGCCCACTACTTCAAAAGACTTCTCTTCGGCTACAGATTTGGCTAGACGAACTCGTTCGTCTTGAATTAATAATTGATATGCTCAATCAAGGGATGGCAAAGGATCAGTAGAAAGAATATTTGCTCGAGTGTGAGAATGATAATCTGGGTATAAACCCATGAGAAACTGATGAAGCCGAGTATTGTCACGTCGGTTTTCATGGTCTTGACCAGCAGTGCAAGAGGAACAACAAGAGCATGTAATTAATGCTTTATAGTTGTTTAATTCCTCCCACAAAGCAGTTAATTTTCCAAAATATGTAGCGATCGACATGGTTTTTGTTTGCACACAACGAGCAACGGAAGATTTTAATTGTTGTATCCGAGGTCCATTGACAATGGAGAATCGAGATTTTAGGGTATCCTAGAGTCGTTTAGCATCCTTGTATTTGGAGAGGGTTGCTTTGACTTCGGGATCAATTGTATTCATGAGCCATGATATTAACATGGCATGAAGAGTATTCCAATCTTCTTGTGTACAGGGAGACTTAGGAGCCGTAATTGTACCATTCAAAAATACAAACTTCTGTCTTGCTTGTAAAGCCGTTTGGATGTTATTAGCCCATTCATCATAATATACCCACGGAGGCGAGTTGGAGTGATAAAATCGTCGGGTCGATCATGAGGACCAAGATAATATGGAGAAGAAGGGTCTATGCGTGGTAGTAATGTTGATGGTTGTTGATCGCCGGCCATGGTGGCTGTGTAACTTTAAGATTTTTTTTTGGCTTGAATTATCCTAAGCGACTGATACCATGTGAAAGCAGAATTTTGGGCTTGATCTTCTACCCATTCATTCATTGATTTCAGAATATATAATACAAGGTAAATCAAAGATTACAATCAATTAGGAAAAAACAATCAATTGTGCCTAAAATTAAGGAATTAATATCAAAATAATATCTTCTAAAGATGGAAATCATGATAATCCCAAATATATCGTAACAAATTATATCTATAAAATTTAAATATAACCAAAAAATATCAACTAACTATAATACAAAATATCTTCAATTTGTGATTAAGTTTATCAAATAACCTAATACCCCCGAACCAATTTAGTTGTCTTATTTGTTTGAGCACAGTTATTAAGGGTGGTGTGGGGTCCATTAAAAAGGTGTTAGTTGGGATATTTTAATTGATTAAATTAATTGTAAAGGTAGTAGTTTGAGTATTGTAAGTAGTAAAAGTGAGGGTATTTTGGTCTTTACATGTGTGAACATGGGGTATTTAGTTTAAAAAAATGATTGAAAAAAAAATATGACAATTGATATGAATTTGCCAAATAAGAAATTTGATAACTAATTTGGTTCGGAGGGAGTATCACTATTTATAATCAAAAATATTTACTAACCCTTGAAAAGGAGTGATATTTGAAACAAAAGCTACTCATATGCTTTCTAAACTTGATTTATTATTACAACATATATTTGATTATTATGGCATCCATAACTACACAACATATCAACATGAAAACAAATAAAACATCACCTTCATCAATATCTTCTTTCTCTTTGCTTCCATTTCATCCCCACTCAACACTTCAAAATTTGGCTTCATTTTATAAATCTTATTTTATCCCATATCCACACCTATGAAATTATTGAGATAAAATTGCGTATTCACAAAGCAACGAAGTAAAAACCCATATATTTCTCCAGTTTTATCTCAATTTTCATACTATTTGAGATAATCAATAAACTCAACTCTTAAAACGTCATCTACTCTTTCTTAAGTAAATGGGATGCACTAGATGAAGATTTTGAAATTCAGTCATATAAATAAGGCAAGTTATGTATGTGAGTCATGTGACACTAACAAAAAAATCCTAAAATTTAGTCTTTCCATTTTAAGTATAATTAAATTAATAGATAAAGAGTTTTATTTTCTAGCATATGATACAAAGAAAGATGAATTAAATTGACGAAGACTAAGAGTTTCAATATAATTAAAATTTAATTGATATTTAAGAGTTTCAATGCAAAAAAGACATACGAAAATGAAAATGGCATAAATTTGAGTGGCAAAATATGCTGTATATGAATGACATGTGACACAATATTTTCTGGATTATAATATGTATATACTATTGGTGTCTAATCCCTGTCCTTGTGAGAGTTTCGAGTTTTGAACCAAAGCTCCAATTCTTTCTCTGTCTCTAGTTGATTTGTTGGTGTAAATTAATGCGATAATGCAGAAAATATCAAAATTGCAATAATACAGTATCAAAATCAATTCTATCTCAAGACTACAATAGATCGAAAGACCCCTTTATAGAAAATTGTATCAAACAACGATGTAGAAGAGCATATTGAGAATTGTCAGATCTCATACACAACAAGAGTAGTTTTGTATTATATAAACTTCTTCATCTAGTTCACCATACAAAAACGCATTTTTCACGTCCATTTGATGAATCACTAGATTGTGAATCGAAGCTAACGCTATCAACAACCGAATGGTGGTTGTTCATGCAATTGGTGCATATGTATCATAGTGATTGATATTGTGCTTTTATCTATAGCCTTATGCCATTAAATGGACCTTGAACTTATCAATAGTTCATTAATTCTCATTTTCTTGATTGCATCAATAGAACTCAATGAGTCTCCTTCCACAATTAAGAAATGTTGAACACTAGAAGTAACACTATTCTAGTTCCATGCAACCAAACATATTCACCATATTCACTTAGTGTGCATTTTCTTCAAAATGACTTTTTATTAAATATCTCAAACTAGAGATAATTTAATTTCTTTGTCTAAAACTAAGACAAATGTTTATGTTTAAAACATTATCTATATTAATTTACACTTGGAAGTTTCAAAATTACCTCCCCATTTGTAAACATTTAATCACTAAAAAGAAATGTCAATTCTTTGTGATTCAATTCAAAATTGAATTCCATACATAAAATATGCATAACTTGAGCAATTTACTCACATTATTACAAACTAGTAATAATCAATCAATTATTAAATATTATGGAATCTATTTACCATAATCTTCATTTTATACTTTAAGTATAAAATACATTATCATACTACTTGATAATTTCATGTCTTAAAGGATACAACTTTATAAGTAAATACTATAATGCCTCTTATAGTTATTAAAATAAATCAACTTGTCACATATAATTTATGAATGAATTATATACATCATCCATTTTCTCATATGGACCAAATAAACATACCAAAATATTATTACAAACTCGTAATAATAATTTGAGTTATAATCATTATGGAATTTTAATCACCATAAAACATAATTTGCAAAATCTATATGCAAATTAATTTATTCTCTAAAATAGAATACCAATTTATTTCGTAACTATTTTCACAAGTAATGATAAAAACAACCATCTAATTATAAGTTCAACATTGTTGAATTATACATAATAATTAAACGTAATTATTATAAATAATGGTCCAACCATATTAAATTTAAATTTAATATGTTCCATATACATAAAAGTGTATATCCTTATGACATAAAAATCCTACCCATTAATCTTAGTTATAATATAACTAGATTGACTTGGGTAATAACATAACTCATTTGAGTATGTCAAAATAAATCATTACCACTTATTATTATTTTATAATAAACTTGGGTAAACAAAATTATATGTCAATTTAATTTTAATCTCACCTCAAGAGATACTTGATCACAAGAGTCAATAAACATCAATTACTTATATGTAGTTATAACAAAATAACTAACATAACTAACCAAAATTATAGGTTACATCAATTAAATTAATACTTTATCACATTATATAAACCGAAAACATACGTATCAAATAAAACAATGACTCAGACTCAAAGAGGTCATATCCACTTTAATTGGTGAGTCACAAAGTGCCTTTGTAAAAAACCGACAAATTCTTGATGGGGCTCTAATTGCAAATGAATCTCTGAGATGGCTCAAGAAAAGGAACATTCGTGGGGCTTTACTAAAGTTAGACTTCCAAAAGGCCTACGATTCCGTCAATTGGAAGTTTCTAAGGCTTGTTATGGTGAAATTGGGTTTTGGAAGGAAATGGATTTCTTGGATCATGAATTGTGTCTCCACAGCTTCATTATCGATTCTCCTTAATGGATCCCCTTTGAAGCCATTCAAGATGGAAAAGGGCCTTCGACAAGGCGACCCTTTATCTCCATATTTGTTCATTCTTGTTACTGAAGTGCTCGTGGTATGGCTCAACAAAGCTCAAAGCTTGAATTTGATTGCCCCCCTTGAAATTGGAAGAGATAAGGTATGTCTGAAATTACTTCAATTTGCTGATGATACTCTTATTTTTGTGCCCTTTGACTTGTTGTGCATCACCAATTATTTTCGCATTTTGGATATTTTTGCTATGATCTCTGGTCTGAGTTTGAATTACAGTAAATCATGTATCATTACTTGGAACTCTGCTGATCATTTATGGGCCGAGGAACTAGCAAACAGGGTTGGATGCTTACATAATAAGTGTCCTTTTATGTATCTTGGCATTCCGATTGGGGATGATATGAACAGAAGCTCTTCTTGGAAGCCCATCATAGATAAGATCCAGAATAAGCTAGCTGCTTGGAAGGCTAGAACATTATCAAGGGCGGGAAGACTTACCCTCATCAAAAGTGTTCTAAACAGCTTGCCCGTCTACTACATGAGCTTGTTCAGGATTCCAAAATCCATTGTGCAGCAAATTATAACATTGCAGAGACGCTTTTTTTGGAGTGGTTCTAGAACCAATGGTGGCGTCATTCCTTCAATTAAATGGTCTGAAATCGAGCTTCCAAAAAATCTTGGTGGTTTGGGGGTTGGAAATGTGCTACTTAAAAATCTGATTCTCTTATTTAAGTGGTGGTGGCGTTTCTCGGAAGTTGACGATACACTTTGGAAACGCATCCTTTTGTCCACTTACAACATCACTGGGCGTAAGATATCAAGGGCGATCCTTAGTGACTATAATGAGGGGTTCTGGCGCCAATTCCTAAGTGATGATCCCGCTGTTTCAAAGGTCCGACGGGTTGTCGAAGAAGGCATGGTTGTACATGTTGGAAATGGGAAATCTACAATGTTTTGGCATGATGTATGGTGTGATTGTGGTGCTCTGAAATTGGTGTTCCCTAGACTTTTCGCTTTATCATTGCAGAAGGAACATCTTATTTCTCACATGGGTGAATGGCATAATGGCTTATGGACCTGGAACTTACAATGGCGTAGAAGACTTTTTGATTGGGAAATTGAGGAGGTTGGAAGGTTGGAGGATATCATCAACAGCATGAACCTGAGTATAGATTCTGATGATAGCATTTCATGGCATAATACTAGTAACTCATCATACCCCATAAAGTCCATAGTTGAAAAAGTTTATGCAGATTCGGAGCCCATCCTAGCAAAGCAAGTTCTTGAGAAAATTTGGTGCAATTGCTTCCCGCCCCGAGCTCAACTTACCCTCTGGCTTGCCTGTTTGGAGCGACTCAAAACTGGTGATAAATTGGTGGATCTGGGGATTCTTGCTATTCAACAGGCCTTATGTCCTTTTTGTGGTACAGTTGTGGAATCAAACTCACATATTTTGTTTTCTTGTAGCTTTTCGTGGCAGGTTTGGATGGCTATATTAGATTGGTGGGGCCTAAGTGGAGCTCTACAAGCAAAGTGTCAAGCTTTCATCTTAGAATGGTGTGGCCTTTTGCGAAAAAAGAAGTGGAAAAAACTTTGGCTCTTAACCTTTGGCTGCGTCATATGGTCTTTATGGTTTGAAAGGAACTCTTCAAAGTTTGACTCCAAAGCACCTAATCTACAGCGCTTCATCTCAATTTTGAAAAGCGGAATCTGTGCTTGGGCAATTGACATTCTGGGCTTCTCTATATCTTCACATCATGATTTTATTCATAATATAGATGCCATTATCTCTTAGGCCTTTTTGGTGTCTTTGGTGTTTTTTTTTGGATTGTATTTTGGATTGTATTTTTTGGCTGTTTTGTGTTTGAGGGGGCACTTCTTGTAGGATGGATGTATTGGGGATAGGCCTAATTATTGGTGTATTGTTTTTTGGATTTTTTTGGGCATAGTCCACCCCTATGCTGTCTCGGGTGGCCTGATTCTTGGGTCCATCTCTTCAATGGCTTTTTCCCCTTGCGGGGTTTTTTTATGCCGGCGATGTTTTGGCCTCCCAAGTCTCAGTGTTGGATGTATTTTTCTCATATTAATATATATCTTCCTACTTTGCAAAAAAAAAAAAATCAAATAAAACAATGAATTAATCATACATATAGCCATCGAATGATACATGATTTTCTTGCCTTTCTCATTAAGCACTTTGTTATAAAAACAATAAAGTATGATACCCTCATACTCACTTAACAAAACATACCAAGCAAGATGATACAAAAACTATAAGAAAATTATCATGTTAATTAAAGACCTTAACATCATGAAAGGTTTCCATATTACTGAAACACATCTTTAAACATAAAGCTATCATAATCCATGATAGCCATATATTATAATTATAACATATAATAAATTTACTTATATAAAATTGAACTAACACATGATAAGACAAAAAAACAAAAAACGTAAGTCATTTAAACTACTTGGATTACGGCATATAACAACTACCAAGGCACCAACAAATTCTTATGATATAATTCATTATAATATTTCATTAAAAACATCATAAACAAAATCATCCTTCAATCAAATAAAATTTGATTAAACACATACTTTATGTATACTTGGCAATTTTAATTTATATATATAATATATAAATCTTAACCTTTGTAGTAATTTACTCCATACTACAAAATATCATTGCCTTTTTAATCATGATGATCCATGAATAAACACTATTCTCTTTTCTTAATTATTAAATTATTAAGAAATAACACTTTATGAATTCCATCATAAATTCCATCATCAAAATTAACACATACCCACTTCTCTAGATTATATCTTTGTAAAATACTATTACCACATGCTTTACTTCAAAAATTAACACAAATTTGAACACATGTATAAGATCATCCAAAAGAAGATTTAAATGTATGTAAATACTTTCTCACAATTTTAAACACAAAACCATCAAACATAATTTATGATAAATAAATTACATGAAAGAAAAACTTACTTGTTTTCCATGGAACTTCTTATTAAAAATACTCAAGAAAATAAATATATCATTTGCCTTCATCGAAAATTCCATAACGAAAACTTTGCCCAATTTCATGAAGTTTGATGTGAGATCCTTAATGTTTGCCATGATCAAAGAAGATATTACAAAAGATTGTTAGAAATAATAATGCGAACCTTTGTGTATGACAATGGAATCCTTGTTTAGAATAAACCAGGAAACGAACAACACCGTGATGAAGATTAGTTTGCGACACAATGTCACCGGAAATCTTGATAAAAGGTTGAAGGCGTGTACAAGCTTTCCTTTTGTGATATTTCCCCCACAAAGGTACTTGGGTTATGATGCCGGAAATTCACAACGAGATACAATCAACCACATCAACCGATTAGTACAAATCGATTGAACTAAACGACTTTGTGTTTTTGTAGAGATCGAAGTCAGAAAAACTATTAAGGAGTTGATCACTCTCCTTTACGTTTCAAGAGAATAAGAGATTGATGACAAAATTTAGATTCTAAGAACAAGTGATTTCATATCCATGCACTCACTCTTATTTATAGAGTTAAAGTGTCACATGGATTCATCCAATCCATACATCAATTGATGATATAACACATTTATACATAACAACACATTGGTTCATGAAACATAGCTTTGTTTCATGAACAATCACTTTGTTGAATAAAACAACTTTCAGAAATTTTCTGACTCGAAAATCTCTAAATGCTCGAACGAGCAAACCACCAAAATATCAAACAGAATGTTCAGAAGCATTCTAACCTGCTCAGAGCCACATGCTCGAACGAGCAAAATAGTGCTCGAAAGAGCACTTGCTCGTGATGCCTCGTTTTAATTTCGTTGTTACGTAATTGCTTAGTTTATGTAATACATGTTCTAAGCTTTGGATAATGTCTTACATGCTTGTTTTCTGGTCCAGTCTGATCGGGTGAGCACTCCTAACTATAGAGATGAAACTCAACTACTCATAATTAAAGTTAAAATAAAAGGGCAACACAAACATTTCAGTCAAAGTAAACTAAGCTCACCGAACAAGCCACTCCACCGACACCCAAATTTTGTCTTTTCACTTTCTCAAACTCACTTCTTTTTTCCAACTACAGACTGTCTCCAACTTCCTCAACTCTCTGCTACCGACACTCACTTCTTCATTAAACAGAAAATGTGCTCATTGAGTGTTTATTAGGGAGAGAGAGCAGCTGAAGAAACAGGGGATATGATATGATATGATATGATATGATATTCCCCTTTTCATTTGCTTGGCTTTCTTACAATTTCAGCAATTACCCATTTTAGATCTCTAAATATTACTACAAACCCAGAAAGATCAGCTTAATTTTGGGTTGATTTTAGTGAGAGATTGAAGCTTTTAAGGATCCAACAATGGAGGCTACTGGTGGGATGGTTGCTGGATCTTACAAAAGAAATGAACTTGTTAGGATTCGGCATGATAGTACTGACAGTGGGGTGAGTTTTCCTTTTCTACTTTTCATCTTGCTTTAATACTTAAATCAGACTGGATCTTCATCTACTATTGATGCTTACCTTCATGTGCTTAGATCTGAGGTTGATACACTGATTTGAGCTCTTAATGATGGTTGATGAATGAATGGATGGATGGATACTTAGAATTGGATATTGAAATTCTATTTTGTTAAACAGATTGTTGATCAATTACTGATAATTTTGGGAATTTATCAAATTTGAGATTAATTATTGTGACTTTACATTGAGAAGTACTATATTTGAAGTTTGTTTTTATTGTTTTAGTCAATAAAGTTGATTTTGGATCAGAGCAAGTTGAATGTTGGGTAATTGAGATTGTTTGAAAATAAAAATATTTGATTTCTGTGGGTTGAATTTGCTTGTATTATGTTATCAATTTTGTGAAATATATTTTCATTTTAATCTATTGATATGAAGCTTCAAGGTTGTGATCCGATTTGATAATTCATGTTATTAACTCTGCATCATGTGGGAAATTGCAGTCCAAAGTTTTGAAGAATTTGGATGGTCAAATCTGTCAAATCTGTGGAGAGAGTGTCGGACTTACGCCTAGCGGCGATGTCTTTGTCGCGTGCAATGAGTGTGCATTTCCGGTTTGCAGGCCTTGTTATGAGTATGAGAGAAAGGATGGAAACCAGTGTTGTCCTCAGTGCAAGACTAGATATAAGAGACATAAAGGTTAGTTTATTTGAAGCTTATCAAGCTCTAATGTTTCAGCACTCAATTATGCTGATTTATCGAGTAACATTAAATTTTTCATCAGGGAGTCCTCGTGTGGAAGGAGACGACGAAGAGGATGATGTCGATGATTTGGAGAACGAATTCAATTATACGAGGGGAACTAGCAAGGCTAAACGTCAATGGCAGGGTGAGGATGTTGAGCTTTCGTCATCGTCTAGGCATGAATCCCAGCCAATTCCACTGCTTACTAATGGTCAAGTGGTAGGTGAACAATGCACTATCTTGTTCGTATTTTTGTCCTCGCCCTTTCCGTGTTGATCACCATTAGCTTTAATACTACCTCCTATTCAATCCATTAGTCCCATTTAGTTTTTCACGCTTGCCGAAGTATCATTTTAACCCAAAAATATCTCTAATTGTTTTTTAATAAAAATTATAAAAAGTATATTAATAATCCTTGTATTAATACGAATCAAACAAGATCATGCATGAGTATGTTTTAACTTATAGATTAATAATAAAATACAAATTAAGAGTGATAAATGAATAGTGACAACCTACAAAAAATAAATGGGACTAATGGGTAGAATAGGAGGGAGTAGTTCTTTGCGTTTATTTTCATCGCACTTTACAGCACAATGCAGTTTGCTTAAGTGCGGTTCACACTTGGGTGTTTTGTTTGTAAATGTTCATGGTAAGAAGGTTTATTTGCTTATTGTAAATTGTTAACTTGTTAACTTGTAGGTTTCTGGAGAAATCCCAAGTGCCACACCCGACAATCAGTCCGTGAGAAGCACATCGGGTCCTATAGGTCCTGAGAAGCGTGTCAACCATGCACTTCCGTACACTGATCCATGCCAGCCTGGTAATCTGTTTATTTTAATCTGTTATGTTACAAAGCTCAAGTCTTTGTTATTGGTGTTATGCATGTTTCTAATTGGATTATATGCTGTAACAGTTCCGGTGAGAATTGTGGACCCTTCAAAGGACTTGAATTCTTATGGGCTTGGTAGTGTTGATTGGAAGGAACGAGTTGAAAGCTGGAAACTCAAGCAGGAGAAAAATATTACGCATATGGCAAACCGATATACAGAAGGGAAAGGGGGTGGTGATATGGAAGGTTCCGGTTCCAATGGTGAAGAACTCCAAATGTGAGCATTTGTTCCGTTCTGTTAACTTTTCTTTTCTTCTCTTTTTGATTTAGAGGGAAGTGTTCGCAAGGTTAAAAATCCAATTTGTGAATTTCGTTTCTACAACTCGTTTTTTGTGTTTGTGATATCCTAATCAAAATATCTAGTCTGCTTCATTCATTGTCACGACATTCCTTTAATTTGGCAGTTATTTTTTATTTGTTTTCGAATTTCAAACATATTAGTCTTAATTCTGTTAGTTGTAGGCTGAATAATCTTTTGTATTGATGAATTCCAATGCGGGTTTTTTCAGTTCATGTAGTTGATCTCATATTGTTGGAATTAAGGCTCGGACAAATGTTGTATTTTTTTTGTTGTAGTGACCTGTAGGTTACAGATTGGACATTTTGTTTCTCATAAATATTTTCTCAAAAATTCAGGTGGCTTTTGTTTGTATTTTCCTACTTGCAGAAATTGTCAATAATGTTTTAGGTTTTGCATGTCCAAAGAGAAAACAATTATATTTGGGCTATTAATAATAGAATGTTAATTTAATACATCTTTTGCAGGGCTGATGATGTGCGTCAACCTATGAGTCGTGTTGTCCCTATTCCTTCATCACATCTCACTCCTTATCGAGTTGTGATCATCCTTCGTTTGATCATTTTGGCCTTTTTCTTGCAATTTCGTATTACTCACCCCGTGAAGGATGCATATCCACTGTGGCTCACATCAGTCATTTGTGAGATCTGGTTCGCCTTGTCATGGATTTTGGATCAGTTTCCAAAGTGGTATCCTATCAATCGCGAGACATATCTTGACAGGCTTGCATTAAGGTTAGTGTTACTCTATGTTTATTTTTGATGTCATCACTCCGGACCATTGTCATTACGAGATTCTTTCTTTTTGGTTTTCAATCCCTTGGTGAGGAAGTTTTGGTCGTGATTTGATGGTCATTGTCTAACCTTTGAAATCTGAACTTAATTATAATACATTATTTTCTAGGCACGACCGTGAAGGAGAGCCATCACAGTTAGCTCCTATTGATGTCTTTGTCAGTACGGTGGACCCACTGAAAGAACCACCGATTATAACAGCCAACACCGTGCTGTCCATCCTTGCTGTGGATTATCCAGTCGACAAAGTTTCTTGCTATGTATCAGATGATGGTTCAGCAATGCTGACCTTTGAGGCTCTTTCCGAGACTGCTGAGTTTGCCAGAAAATGGGTGCCATTCTGTAAGAAGTTCAATATCGAGCCCAGGGCCCCAGAATTCTATTTCCAACATAAGATAGATTACTTGAAAGACAAGATTCAGCCTTCTTTTGTCAAGGAACGCAGAGCGATGAAGGTAACTGATGAAAATATTTGGTGACTTTCCTGGATTAGCCGCTCATCATTTTTAAGCGGGTGTCTGTCTGGATTTAATTGGGCCGCTGCCCATCATCAGTCTTTGAAATATCTGCCTCTTAGGTATAATGATAATATCTTTTCTTGACGCAGAGGGAGTACGAAGAATTTAAAGTCCGAATCAATGCCTATGTTGCAAAAGCACAAAAGGTACCTGAAGAAGGATGGACAATGCAAGATGGAACTGCCTGGCCTGGAAATAACCCCAGGGACCATCCTGGAATGATCCAGGTAAAAATGACCGTCTTTCAGCTGCTAGTTTTTTTTCCTAATTGAATTACACTGCTTATCCGATAGCCTTTTCTCTACAGGTGTTTTTGGGACACAGTGGAGGACTCGATGTGGAGGGGAATGAATTGCCGCGATTAGTTTATGTCTCTCGTGAGAAGAGACCTGGCTTTCAACATCATAAGAAGGCTGGTGCCATGAATGCCTTGGTTCGTATATGTTACAATTTTCAATCTTTGTATTCCCCCTCTTTTCGTTGTGAACTCATTAATGCGTTGTTTGGTACAATCTATCGTTCATGCTTATTCCTTCTATCTTATAATTGTTTTCGGGTCTCTTTGGAGACATCTGGTAAAAAATGTTTTGGACGTTGAGTTATTTTCATCCCCCGCAAAGTTGTAATTTCTATCCATTTTGTATATGGATGTGCACTACAGCACTTCTGTGAATGTATTTTCAACCTTCACCTGTGATTATTAGAATTTTGATTTGTTAATAAGCCTTCCTGGATTTTGCAGATTCGTGTTTCTGCAGTGCTGACCAATGGAGCATATCTACTGAATGTCGATTGTGATCACTACTTCAACAACAGCAAGTGTCTTAAAGAAGCCATGTGTTTCTTGATGGATCCTGTTCTTGGGAAGAAAGTTTGTTATGTTCAGTTCCCACAAAGATTCGATGGTATTGATCTTCACGATCGATATGCTAACCGAAATATTGTGTTTTTTGATGTACGTATCTTTCTCTCTATCCTTTCAAATTTTTTAACCTGCAATTCGAATTTACATCCAAGCTTGAATATTATTTTTTTCCCTGTGTGTGCAGATCAACATGAAAGGGCAAGATGGTATACAAGGACCGGTGTATGTGGGTACTGGATGTTGTTTCAACCGACAAGCACTCTATGGGTATGATCCAGTATTGACCGAGGAAGATTTGGAGCCGAATATTATTGTTAAAAACTGTTTTGGATCAAGGAAGAAAGGAAAGAATGGTAATAAGTATATGGATAAAAAGAGGGGACCTAAGAGAAGTGAATCTTCCATACCTATTTTTAACATGGAAGACATTGAAGAGGGTGTTGAAGGTAAAACTCGATGCATAATTTTTTCCCGTTGTCGTATTTGAGTTTGTGTTGAAGGGGAAAGTCTTAGGCAGTGCGATTGTGGCATACAAAGGTATTAACTCTTATGTTGTTGTTGTATAGGCTATGAAGATGAGAAGTCTCTTCTTATGTCTCAAAAGAGGTTAGAGAAGCGATTTGGTCAGTCACCAGTGTTCATTGCAGCCACCTTCATGGAGATGGGTGGGATTCCACCTACAACCAATCCCGCAACTTTGCTGAAAGAAGCCATCCATGTAATTAGTTGTGGATATGAGGACAAAACCGAGTGGGGTAAAGAGGTGAGATCACATTTCCTATTTAGTTATTTACTTTGTGTCATGGTCTAATGAATCTTTTAAGCCGTTACTTGGACTCGGGTACTGATGTGGGATACCGGTACGTGTCCAAGTGTTAAGTACGTCTAAATATTCAATTTTATACCTAAAATGAAGTATCTAAGTGCCATACTAATGTTCGAGCATGAAGGACTGGACATGGGTACGTAAGCAAAATGAAAAGTCCGAGTAATATAGCTTTTAAGATCCTTCCAACAGTTCTTTTGTTGAAAGAGAGAAAAGAAATCTCCTTCCGAAAGTTCAAGTTATTTTACAAGGTCCTTGTTTTCTTACGTTAATTGTCTAATGTCGCGTACTGTGTATCCAGATTGGGTGGATTTATGGTTCGGTCACAGAAGATATTTTGACTGGATTTAAGATGCATGCCCGTGGCTGGATTTCAATCTACTGCATGCCTCCAAGGCCAGCATTCAAGGGTTCTGCACCCCTCAATCTTTCTGATCGTTTGAACCAAGTGCTTCGATGGGCTTTGGGGTCTATCGAGATTATGCTTAGCAGGCATTGTCCTATATGGTACGGCTACAAGGGAAGGTTGAGATTCTTGGAGAGATTGGCATACATCAACACTGTTGTGTATCCCTTGACCTCTATTCCACTTATTGCCTACTGTATTCTGCCCGCCATCTGTCTATTGACGAATAAATTTATCATTCCTACGGTAATTTACCCTTTTCTTTCATTATAATGAATGCCTTTTCGGATGTTTCTAAAATGGCTGCATACTTGCATACACTAAATCCATCCATTCACCACATTGTTTTTGTTGAGGGGAAAGTTTCGCATATTGATCACTTATTTTTTGAAAAAGGATAACATCCATGCAGGGCCGTCCCATTCATTTCTAGGCCCCAGAGTGAAAGATAAAAAAGTCTTTAAAAACTTAAGGCGTAATGAATAATATAATACATCTTTTGTTTTTTATCGTTGATATTTGAACTACTTATATTAAAAAAACACGAATAGCTCATATTACTTAACAAAAAATGTAAATTATATATAAATTTAGTTCAAATTAATATCACTCGTATACATGAAAATAAATTTTTTTGGCCCTAAAAAATATGATGCCTTGCCGCTTTTCCCTTGCTAATCGATGGCCATGCATCCATGTGCAGAAAGTTTTGTTTGTGCGTGACTAATTTCATTTCAGTACTTTTTTTCCTAGGGATGATGTTAAAATTTTGCGTTTTTTTGTGTTTTGTCGCAGCTAAGCAACTTCGCTAGTATATTGTTTATCCTGCTGTTTATGTCTATTGCTATTACTGGTATTCTCGAGCTAAGATGGAGTGGAGTTTCCATTGAAGACTGGTGGAGAAACGAACAATTTTGGGTTATTGGTGGTACTTCAGCCCATCTGTTTGCCGTCTTCCAGGGTTTGTTGAAGGTGTTGGCTGGTATCGACACCAACTTTACCGTTACTTCCAAGGCAGCTGATGAAGATGGTGAATTCGCGGAACTATACATATTTAAATGGACATCACTTCTCATTCCTCCTACCACTGTGTTGATTGTGAACTTGGTCGGTGTTGTAGCGGGTGTTTCTTACGCCATTAACAGCGGTTACCAATCATGGGGTCCACTGTTCGGTAAACTTTTCTTCTCGTTTTGGGTGATTGCTCACTTGTATCCCTTCCTTAAGGGTCTCTTGGGTCGTCAAAACAGGACGCCTACCATTGTCATTGTTTGGTCCGTTCTTCTCGCTTCCATCTTCTCGTTGCTCTGGGTTCGAATCAATCCGTTCACGTCTGATGCTGATAAAATTGCTGCCGGCAATCAATGTGGTGTCAATTGTTAGATTGGTGCTAGATTACAAGGTTTGTGTAGGCGACACTTATGGTTCAAAGTATTAGCTGTTGTGTAAATACGAAGGCAAATGCGGGGTGTTGTACTTGTATTGAATCATGAAGAAGAGCACGACAGACTTCCCGTTGTAAGCGACCAAAAGGCGCATTGTACGTTCGGTGTTGGTCCGGCCTTCATATGTAATATTTTTGTGTAGATGGACACTTTGGTGCAGGTGTGAAAACTGAAAACCCATGTCTCATTTTGTTTATTTATTTGTAAAGAAAAATACTCCAAATGTACCATTATTCTTTTTGAACTATTATCTATGTAATACATACAACTTTGCACTTGTTGTGCTTCAACACATTTTAATGTTGTTCATGGTAATAACATCATGCCTAGGGTTTGTTTTACTATTAGATTCATCTCTATCTCAACAAGATTTTATGGTAATAACAAGATTTTGGCTCGATTTTTTCTATCATATCGTGTTGTATTGTGTTTCGCTAACACGTGAAGAATTATGAGAAATGAAAAAGATAGAGCATAGATTGTCTTGTGATTGATTATATTGATATCTATTAAGTAATTTCATGGATATTGTATGCATAAAATGTTGAAATGCCTTCTAGTAAATTATGCCTACCAGACGTTCAAACAATCAAACTAAAGGAATCGAGCAACATATGGTAGAGAGTAGAGACTCATAACTTAGGGATCCCTAAGATCTTTGCAAATCTCATATGTATATTTATTTCTTAATTTGATTTTTGGAAATTCCACATGGTAATCCTAAGGTTTTGGGTTTTTCACGTTGTAACCAAAACTTTTAAAAAAACCACGCAATAACCCTGAGATTTACAGAACTGTTACACAGTGACCTTTTTACACATAAAACGTTAGCAAAGTGTTAATAAATGTTAATGTCAAAGCTTGTACACCTATTTATGCGATTCATTATTTCAAATGCCATCAGTTTCAACGTTTCCCCCTCACCCCCAAGATATAAACCCTAACTCTACCATCTTTGGATTTGCAGGAAAAAATACGATTTGGATGAAAATTCACTTTGGGTTATTTACTTCGGGTGGTCACCTTGGTTTCATGAACCTTGATGGAAGCTTCGGCTTTCTTTCTGGCATTTTATAAAATTTATTATGCAAAAAAAAAATGACCAAAATAATTTTTTTTTTTGGTTAGCAAATTTTCATGCCATTAATACTACCTATCCAAATAGTGATGCATTAGAATAAATTATGTGTGAATAACAGGAGATACAAGCATAAACATCAAACTTGTTCAAAATACGGATAAATGCACTAAAAAATGCCACTTGAGCATCTTATTCAGTTTCATTTCATTTCATCAGTTCATCATAATCAAGAAAGATACCACAACAAAATTAAAGAAAAATTGTGATGTAAATCTAAGCAAAAGGTATTAGCCCCTAAAGGGTGGCCATTTATGGAGCAAAATTTAAGCAAAAACCTGGCGAGTTATGATAAACAAAATTGCAGGAAGTTGTCGTAAACTACGCCTCGTCTTCGTTCTCCACAAGTATTCTCTTACAAGCTTCGTAGCACATGAACGAAATCCCAGCAGCCGGAACTAATTTGACGCAACTAGGTCCCAGACCTCTATAAAGCCCTTGCATTCCTTCCTGCTCGAGGATACTGGCCAAAGCATGCAATACGTTTTTGTATACCTGTCTACCGCTAACAGCCCCTACTTGCATATGCTTCCTGGCCACCTCAAGAGGGAAAGTCGCGGAACTTGATATGGCACCAGCTAAAGAACCGATCAGAAGGGTTTCGATATTGCCAATCCTCTCTTGCTTGAAGAATTTTCTATAAGCTTTCCGCAGCGTGTCGTACGCACAGTAGTTGGTTGCAGCATAAGGAATCACTCCGATCAAGCTGGGGGCAAGGCCTCTGTATAGCTCAGACACGCCTTCCTCACGTATTATTTTCACAAAAGCATCGAGTATACCATTGTAGACATCCCTCTAATAATTTTAAAAAGACGATCAGTCAACTCTTTAAGTCATGATATCTGCCTCTATAATGAAGTGAACGTATAAGAAAGCTGAATTACCTGTATAGTTAATCGGGTTTTTACCAACTCAAGAGGGTACGTTAATATGGTAGAGGAGACTCCTGCACAAGCCCCAGCAATGAGAGAAGGGGGAACAGGAACTTTGCGTTGTTCGCCTGGCTTAGATGACAAGCACTTATTGACTGTGTCGTACGCTAGCAGCTGCACAGAATACAAAGGAAAATGAGCACAGTATTCATAAAATTATGTATCGCTTGATTTCGTGAGTATTTTTTCAACATCCTGCTAGCATAACCTTATAAAATCACAATCGCACCAGATTCACAAGAAGCCAAAATAAACATCAGCCCCATACCTAACTTCAAGTGCAGATGGAGAAAAGATGGTCAATTTCATCCTTCGACTATTTCAGTACCCTTGGATGCTTAAATAGTAAGGCAAAATATTTTGGGACAACACCAAAATATTTTATATATTGGGATGTTTTGATTCTTTCATGCATAACTACGGATTAAATTTACAAGATCCAAATACAGTGCACGGAAAAGCTCAAATTACCAGCATATAGAGTTAGGCCACTTACACTGGATTATATATATCACAAAAATATCGTCAGTATCCAAATACGTGAATAATGGATGCACAATCAGGATGCAACACACCGAATCATGATAAATATTTCAGCATTATCACCTACCAAGCGCACCCAGAATTATTCCAAATCATGTCATCTGAATCAGCAATATTACACCCCATAACAAGGACCATAGCATGTCACTGATCTATGTGGTTATGTTATGATCGGAATGTCCGAATTTATGACCTTAAAGCAAAACTACAGAATTTACGCAACACAGAACAAAATGAGACAGTCTGCAACAAAATCATAAGTGAGCTGATCAATGAAGATGATTTGCTTACATTATGGAGGAACACTCTATCTCTTCACAAATCAAATCATGAGAGCTTAGAACGAACAAAACATTAGCCAGGGGATCTAAACTTTAAAGCATAACCTCTCATCATATGATCGCACTTATTATTTCTCAATATCTCAAGCCAAATTCTGTCTAATTAAATCTTCTATTAGTAATGAAATGCTAGCCCATTTTAAGAGGTATACGTAGTAATAATAAACATTTGCATTGTATATCATTTTGGTATGAGAAAAAATCCCAAGTGTAAAGGTATCCGCTGAAGCATATTTGCACAACCCAATAGTTGCTATTGTATGTTAAAACAAGGATAAATATGTTGGCAAAACATGCAAGACTATACCGATACTCCATACCTATCTATACAAAAGTTAAAAGACAGTTATACAAGTATGACATAATGGGCCTACATATAATTCAAGAATGACATATACTCCATAAATAATCAGCGTGTATGATCTTGAATTGAGAAAAAAAAAAAAAAAAGGTGACCCTTTATAGTTGCGATTTGGGAATAAGGCCTGGACATTGTTGTTGTTCCGTCCACTGTCTCCATATTAATAATCATCCTTTAATGTCCATAATGATAAAGTCCCCAAATTTGTATAGAGGGGAATTACATAGAATTTCAACAAAAACAAAAGGTTTGGTAATAGCAAAATTTCATGTCACAATCCAATCACAAATAGTCATTTAAAGCTTTGGTAATTTGGATCGACACATCCATTAAAACCTCAAAATAAGTTTAAGTAACCACATATCTTCTGCCAAAACAATTAACATTGAGATTCAAACCATACTTTAACCCATGGAATAAAAAAGAGGTCTTTACATTACATAACGATTGCTTAACAGATTTTGAGCCTTCAGAACCGCAAAACCTCGCTAGATAACTTGTGATTTTATATATGGAGTAATAGCCATTATAAGTTATAATTCTAACATGTTAGTCATCATTATCTTTTTGAAGTGTATTATTAGTAGCTAGAAAGTGTATTATGTATAAGCTTAAATTTAAATATACTAGAAAACTTGAATTATTATGATAAAATGAGGTTTTTTCAAGTTAACAATTCATGTTGCGATGTCCACAAAACGAATCAAAACACTGCAGGTGTTGCGTCCGCAACAATGCAACCATTAATGCCATCGTGACGAGGTTTTTTTGTATGTAAGACGAAGTTCGACTTACATCATAACAAAGCAAGCTCCAATGAAACTTATATCACGAACATTTAATCCAACTTCACAGGGTGTTGATGATGATCTACTAGAAAAAAAAATGAAGAAATGTACATAGGCAATCACTACAAACTAACAATGCTCAGTTTCATACCAAATCATCTAAGAGACGTATTCAAGAACACACTGCAACACAAAAATATATACTTTGAGAACAGAAACAACTATGAACTAGGCAAAATCCACCAAAAAATTGCTTCACAAATCCTTTTCTTGATAATTTTATCCCTAAAAGAACACACCCATCATTTGCACACAGAAGACACATAATAACCAAGGACAAGGAAAACAATACACAAGAGTTACATCTAGCATTATTCAATGAATAAAAGAAAGTACCACTGAATCACAAAAACATCAGAAATTATTAAGGGGAAGAAATATTTTTGTAGTTTATACCTCAACAGCTTTACTAGGAGCAACCCTAATAACATTGACTAGATTCCCCCTAAACAATCCAGTCCATCCATCATTCTTCATAATATCCTGGAACACTTCTGTAGTTGAATGTCCACTACTTCCAACCATCAAATGAGTCCTAATTGTCTCCAATGGTGCTACAGCTGTCCTCGAAACCGCCCCAGCTATCGCCCCGCTAATCAATCTCCTTAATGAAGGATCAGCAATCTTAATCTTCAAGTTAAACTTATTCTTCTTCTTTTCCTTTTCAGGAATCCCACAAATTTTGAACCCTTCAGGAGAAGAAACACACTTTACATACAAATCCATGTATGGAAGTTTAAAGCCACCTTCATTGTTCTTTGAATCTGTGGGATTTGGAGATACTCCACCACCAAACCCTACACTACCCATTTGTCCAATGCTTGCAAATATACCTTCTGTAGAAGGTAAAGAATGGATACAACTCTCATCTGGGATAGTCCATTGAAGCCCCAAAGTGCAGTTGGTCAAAAACCCATTATTTTTTCCATTAGAAAATTGCAATCTATCCCAACCCATCATTCAAAATACTCAAATTAAGCCGAAAACAAAAAACAAAAAAACACCCACACCCTACCAATATTGTGCTAGGGTTTTAATGTTAATAACATCAAGATGATTAAACGAGGGACAATTGGGTATTGGGTATCTCATAAAATTGCATCTTTGTATACAAATGTCACAAAAAGGTGAAGAATTTAAAGAAAGTAGAATAAAGGGATAAACTTTTTTGATGAATTTAAATATGGAGTATTGTGTTGTTGAAGGATAAACACACCTACCCACATAGAAAGAGAAATTAAAAGAATTGGAAAAAATATAGTAATTTTAATAGATGATGTTGAGAAGCAGAATAGAGAATAGAGGGGTAATAAGGAAGACGGCTATGAGTATTCAGTATTCACTGTTTCTCCTCCTCAGGCTTATTGGGAAGAGGCAGGGAAAGGGATCCGGTGGATTTAGGTTTGCCTGCCTGCTTCAGCCTGCAGGTATATTTATTTAATCACAAATTTTTACTTGACACCGTTTATAAAATAGACATCTCAAGTTTTTGAGCTAGCTCAATTTATAAATTAAAAAAATAATTAATTGGTGGTTTTGCAAGTTAAAAGGCAGATATAGATTGAGCTTTTGAGAGACGTTTATACTATAAAGGGTCTTTTAAGTGAGGGTCTGTTATTTGATAGGCGGAGTTAAATTGAAAAAAAAAAATCGTCGGGAATAATCTCATATATTGACGAACCGCTGTGAATAATTCGAACTATTGATTATTTATGTAATCACACCTTTTCACTTTATTTGCTCATAGTACCCCCAAACGAAAATTAACTGGTTGTAACCATATACCATTACTTTTTTAATGCGTCAAATACCCTTTTTTTAAATATAATCGTTGAAAGAGTGTAACGGCTAGTTTGTGCATATGTATGTGATTTTTGAGGGAGTCACGTAACAAGACACACCTCTAACCTCTGAAAGCATTGCAGATCATTATCATCATCGTCTTCTTTTAGTTCTTCGTATGTAAGGGTGTCGAACAAAGCATGTTGTTGTGGTAGGAAGTTTGCGGTTGGTGGTGATATCCTTCAAAAATCGAGTAAATGATGGAATCTTTGTCACTTCTTGAAGGAAGGGGAACTTCAACTGTATATCTTTCACCAATTGTAGAAACTTCTCATACCTCTTCTCTAACCTTACCTTAGCTAAACTTTGAGGAAATGATGCAGGTTTAACATAAGCTGGAGGGGTTGCTAGAGTTGGCTTAATAGTAGGTTAAGATGGAGTCTCCATATCCTCAAATTCTTGTAAAACTAGAACCATGCTTGGAGGACTATCCTCTAGCACCTTACTACTCCTAATAACAACCGCGTTCACTTATTTCGGTGGATTACTTGTTTCGGGCTGACTAGGGAAGTGATTGGGAGCATCCTACAGCCTAGAAATGTGTTATCCCATTTGAGCTATTTGTGACTCCATCATGTTGCTTTGGGTCTGCAGTTAAGTCACCGATGCCTCAAGTTTACTCATATCATTCTTCAAATCAGTTTTGAACTAATTCTGGACAGTCATGAATTGGCCTTGAGATGCTATGAATTGGTTTTGGGTGGCCATCACAGCTTCAAAAGCTACTTTCCATTCTTCCTTTTGAGGTGTAGCTTGTTGCATAGAAGGACGGTAAGCAGGTTGTTGAGATTTATTTGGGAAGCCTAGTGGCTTGTATTGAGGTCTTGTCACTATCTAATGCAGATTTTGCACATTCGTGGAAGAGTAGGAGAGATAAGAGATTTTGTTAAGATTATACAAATTGTTGTACAATGCATTTACTTCTTTCGGTGCGGGTGTAGTAGTAGGACAAACATCAGAGTTGTGTGCGCTAGAACCACAAGTCACTCACACATCACTTGTGTAGGAACAAGATTTACGACCTTTTGGAATTCAGTGCTCAGTTTATCAACCCTTAAAGTTAAATGCTGATGGCTTTCATCACTTCCCCGTCTGACTTGGTTGAAGATTGTGCTATTGACTCTCTTTCGTTACTCCATGAAGAGGAGTTTTGAGCGATTATTTCAAAGAGAGTTAACAAATGATCTTCAGTTTTGGAACTCATATCACCACCACACGCCTTCCTGGATACCAAAGTAGAAGGATTGGATAAGTAACCATTTGAGTATTTCATGGTGAGGGCATTGCCTTAGAAGATTTTTAAACCGTTCCCAGGCCTCGTAGTAATTTTCAAAGGGACCTTGCTTGAATGTTTGAGTTTCTGATCTTAGTTGAGAAGTCTTCCTTGGAGGAAAGAACTTTGTGAGAAACCCAATTACCAACTCCTCCCATGTTGAGTATTTGTTTGGTGGTTCAACTTAAGCCAAGATTTGGTTTTATCTCTCAAACTGAAAGGGAAGAGTCTCAATCGGATGGTATCTTTAGTGACATTGTTGATGTTGACGATGTCACATTTTTCAATGAAATCAGACAGATGATCATGTGGACTTTCAGAAGGTTGCCCACCAAATTGATTGAGCGAAATCAACTGAATCAAATGAGTATGAAGCTCAAAATTATCGGCTATTGTAGGCTTCACAATACATGATGCAGTTGAATGAGTAGGAGTAGGTCTACCCGTTCTGGCTGAAGGTTTGTTGGTTGGCCATTACTGGTGAGTCTGGTGGGGTAGTTTCACAAGATAGAGTGTCTGGGGGCGTTGAATTAGGAGATGATGCCCCAGACGTTTCAGCTTCCCTTCTTCTTCTTAAAGCGTTGGCTCTACGCGGAATGACCTCTATTTCGGGACCGTACAGTAAATCAACAGATGAATGAGATCGCCTGTGCATCCAAGAACAGAGCAGACCAAGTGTCAACCAAATTATTGTTAAAAGGAAGTTAAAATAAAAGTGAACAAGGAGCAATTAACTAAACTAAATTAACCAATGCCTCCCCGGCAACGACGCCAAAAACTTGTTGTGGTTTTATTTTAATGCCGAAAGTGTAGGAGTGCTTTAGCACGATTACGAGTCGATTCACAGGGAGACAGAATTAATATATAATGTTGTTCAATTAACTACTCAAGAAGCAATGTATTTTAGTTTGGTTGTTTTCTAATTCTAAATAGCAAAGAAAGCTTAAGGAAATAACAATACCAATGTAATAAAAAATCTAGGACAAAGGAACTCCCCACTAATAGCATACAACTTTCGTGCTTTTGATTAAGAAACATTTACTTGCATTATCATTCAAGACTAATAATATTCTCATCCCTCAACGTTCGTGATTTTGGTTGTTAGAGAAACTAAAAGACGTTAACTTGGATGACCAACTTTAACAATTTAATCAAACCAATTAAACATTAAAATGAACAATTCTCATCTAATAATCACATACATATTAGGGTTCATATCCAATGTCCTACCATACAAGACTACTCACTAGTCATGTTCATGAAAACATCTACATCTATTAAAAACCATAAACAACAACATTAAACATAATTAAAAGACTTAAGAAGAGTAAAAATACTTTAACAATGAAAACATGATGAAGAACAAAACTGAATTTAATGGAACGTAGATGTTGATTGCAAGAAATTAAGTGTAACAATGTCGATTCAGCAATGAAAGCTTAAACAGGAATAACAAAAGTACAGAGAAAACTCAGAAAATTAAATAAGAAAAATTATCTGCTGAGCAAAAAGTAACCGCCACCTTATATAGTGGTTCCAAAAATTAACCGTTGAACCGCACGAAATTGACTTTTGATGGGTATGCGATGACTCGTTACATAGGGGCGACGAGTCGTCGCTTTGTTTCTGCCTGGGAATGAGAGATCGGTGAATGAGCGAACGTGTCAGTGCTTTTGGAGACGAGTCGTCGCTTTCAGGCGACGAGTCGACACTTTGGTTCTGACTGGTGAACTTTGAATGGCCATCATTTCTTGTTCGATTGTCGAACTTGAACTTATAATATACCGTTGGAAAGCTCTTGAAATCTTCTTTCCAATGCCGGAAACCTTGCATCAATGCAATCTCTCTATCAAAAGTTATGACCAAAAGAGTGAGCATATATCAAATTTCACCTTAAAACATTTGTATTTTAGGCACTTTTATACTCTTTTGCCTATCTTCATTGTAAAACATCATCAAACGACAACGATTTCTCACTTATTTTAGGGATCTTAGGCTATTTCTCCAAGCCTTCACCCTCTTATCACCCTAGGAATCACACAAAATACAATATAAGGCAAATGAGACAAAGTTATCACAAATCACTAATACTACTACCTAAAACCCACTAAAACAACATATAAGGAGCATAAAAATAATACGGATAAGCGCAAGTAATTGTACTTATCAGTGGTATTTCTTTCCCTGCTTTGATTTTCATAACCCCACGACACCTTTTGATCAACATTGCCCTTGCACCATTTGAATGTATCACATACATCGCACTTGTAGTACAATCTTTGTGGATTTTTTGCCGAATCAGAGCTTCTTATTGCAAACTTGCTACCATAACAATATGCTTTGTTCAACACCCTTACATACGAAGAACTAAAAGAAGACGATGATGATGATCTTCAGTTTGTGGACATCTTTGCAAATGCTTTCAGAGGTTAGAGGTGTGCCTTGTTATGTGACTCCCTTAAAAATCACATTATATGCACAAACTAGCCGTTACACTCTTCCAACGACTATATTTTGTTTAGAAAATGGTATTTGACGCAAAAAAAAAAAGTAATGGTATATGGTGAATTAATAATTTACCACAAACGGCATACTGATGACAGTTTTCATTAATGGTATTCTGTGTTAATTTACGAAAACACAATTTTATATGATGAATTAAAAAATTTTGTGTAGTATACGGTGAATTTTGGAGAAACTCAGTGGTATATCATGAAATTTCCGTTTTTTTACTAAGGACAATAATGAAGTACTTAATTTTGGAGTACTAAACATCTTAAGCTCTCATATTTAACATTTCAATTAATCAATTAGTTAAAAAGTCAACAAAAATAGTCACCACTTTTAACTGGTTAACAAACTAACTAAAAAAGTTAACAACTAACATATATAATTAAACTGAAATTATTAATAATAATTGAATAAAAAATAAAAGTTTAATTTAAAAAATTTTTAAATAAAAAAATGAAAGATGAATCATTTGCACGTTCCGTACGACTTGACCTAGTTCAAGTCGCATGTGTGACCGAGTCCATTTTATTTATTGAATTAATATTTATTTGGGAAATTCCACGTGGTAACCCTGAGGTTTTGGGTTTTCCACGTGGTAACCAAAACTTTTAAAAAATCCACATGGTAACCCTGAGGTTTACCAAATTGTTCCACCATGACTTTTTTGCACATAAAACGTTAGCAAAACGTTAAGAAGCATTAATTTCGAAGCTTTAAGGCTGTTGTACGCCTATATATGCGATTCACCATTATAAATGCCATTAGTCTCAACAATTTTCACCAAAATATAAACCCAAACTCAATCATCTTTGGATTTGGGGGAAAAAAAAATGATTTGGATGATAAATGGTTGATTTAAGGGTTATACTTTGGGGAAAAAAGTTCAAACTGATGGCATTTGAAATGGTGAGTCGCATAAATATGCATACAACAGCCATAAAGCTTCAAAATTAACATTTGCTAACGTTTTTATGTGCAAAAAGGTCATGATGGAACATTTACATAAACCTCAGGGTTACCACGTGGATTTTTTAAAAGTTTTGGTTACCACGTGGAAAACCCAAAACCTCAGGGTTACCACGTGGAATTTCCCTATTTATTTTTATATTTCTTTAAAATTTTAATTTTAGGTCGGTTGATCGAGGTTCTATAAAAAAAGGAAGGAAAAGATTAGAAAATTGTTTATAATGAAAAATTTGTGTGCTGAAATTTGATGTATTTTTCTCTTCTGGTCATGACTTTCGATAGGAAAATTGCATAATGCGATGTTTGCGACATTAGATACTAGATTTCAAGAGTTTTCCAACGATATAATATGTGCCAAATTTCAAGCGAGAAATGACGATCGTTTAAAGTTTGTTGTGATTCTTAATACCGATCGTAAATGGATCAAATCGCGTGTGATTGGGCTAGGTCGAGTTGCACAAAATGTGAGATTGAGTCTAGGTCGAGTTGCCCGTTTTGTGCGAATCGACCTAGGCCCAGTTGCACGTTTTTTTTTCGACTGGTCCTTTTACCAGTGTACTGAAAATCACAACAAATTTTAGTTTTTATCATTGGAAAGCTCTTAAAATCTAGTTTCAAAGACCACAAACTTTGCATTAATATGATCTTCATATCAAAAGTTATTATCAAAGTCAAAGGTATGAACATGTATCAAATTTCAGCACAAATATATTTGCATCTATAAATAATTTTCTTCTCTTTTGCTACTCTTGTTTGTAAAAATATCCAACGAAGCTAAACTTAAAAAACTAATAAAATAAAAAATGAATATTAATTAGACTAAGATTAATTCTAAAAAAATCGAAAAATGAAACTATTTACACAAAACGTGTAACTCAGCCTATGCCCAGTCGCATGCATATTTTGTGCGACAGACACAGCACCTAGGCTTAGTCGCGCATTTTGTGCAACTATTCCCTATTTATTCTTCTAAAAAATTTCAAATTGCTTGAAAATTGATTTATCTTCGTAATCGACATTTACTAAATCATTTTAGTGATTAAATTCATTGATTGACATATTACTTCGATGTTTAATTATAGTTCAAAGCGTTTTAAGAGACAATTAGAAAGATAAAGTTATGAAATTCATTAAGGGCACTATTGGAATTTAATATAGAAAGGGTGACGGGACAATGAAAATAGTGACAACAATTTGTAAAGCTCAAGCAAAATACTTCCTCCGTTTTGAAATACTTGCAACGTTCTCGTTACTGATGTTGTTTATCGTTCAAGCTTATTTGATATATTGCGGTAAAAGTGTAAGAAAAAATATAGTAAAGTAAGATATTATTTGTATCATGGAATCACATACTTATATATTATTAAGTTATTAAGTTTTTATAATTTTTAATGTACATAATTCAATGTACAAAGGATCAAAATAACATACTCCCTCCAATTCACATCAATTGTCCCATTTAGTTTTGGCACACCATCCAATGCACTAATTCATCCTAAATATATCTAATTGTGTACAATTAAAAATTATAAAAATTTGATATTAAAACGAATCAAACAAAATCCCACTTGACTATATTTTAACTTCTGGATTAAGAATAAAATACAAATTAAGAGTGATCGATGAATATTGTCAAAAAACTAAATGGGACAATTGTGCTGAATTGGAGGGAGTATTAGATTACGTAAAAAGTGAAATGTACTTCTACCGTTCTGAAATACTCGCTACATTTGACTGATGAGTACTATTTATCGTTCGAGTTTATTTTATACATAACTACGAATGTGTAAGAAGAAATATAGTCAAGTAGGATCTTGTTTGAATCGTCTAATTGCATACTTTCATAATATTGAATTTTTATAATTTTTAGCTAAATGTACTTTAAGATATTAATAATCAAAATTGTGCATTAGATTACGTATAAAAGTGAAATGTAGCAAGTATAATGTAACGGAAGAAGTAATACTACCTCTGTTTATATTTATATGCAACTTTTGCCATTTTTGTCCGCTAAAAATTATGTGCAACTCATTTTTTTCTTTCCTTTTTTAGTAAAAAATAACCTATCTAAATACCCATCCCATCATTTTCTCTCTCCTTTAATTACCTATCACATTATTTTCTCTCTCCTTCTTTTTCCTTAATTACATATCCCTACTTCCTCTCTCCTTCTTTCTCTTACTTACCTATCTCTACTTCCATCATTTTCTCTCTTCTTCTTTCCCTTAATTACCTATACCTACTTCCTTTAATTTCTCCCTACAAAGTTTTGCATTGGTAACCGTGCTTGGGCTAAAAGTTGCACATAAATATAAACGGAGGTAGTAAATACTTTCTCCATTTCATTATACTCGCTACATTTAGCTTTTTACGCAATACAATGTCCTATTTTGTTCATTTATATATCGAATTATACACATTAAAAATTATAAAAAGTTCATGTTATGAAAGTACGTGATTAGACGATTCAAACAAGATCCTACATGATTATCTATTTACTTACATATTAGCCGTAATATATAAAATAAACTTAAATAATGAATACTGCCCAAAAACAAAATATAGCAAGTATTTCAGAACGACAACAAAGCGAGTAAAGAAAGATTCTTTGAGTAATGATTGATGAGTCAGTGGTGTAGTAAGTGAAAGATGGAAAAAAATGAGAAATGAAAATGAGAGGTGTGTGTAGTGTATTGGACTCGCTCATGCCTCGATGCGTCATTCATCTTCGTCCGAGAATCCCAATTTGTCATTTGTCAATGCGTGCAGGGAAAAACTCTGCTTCAACACGTAAAAAGGGCTTGCTTTTATATCACTTTTACAACTGGTTAATTTTGTTAATGATATTAAATGATGGTAATGAAAATAATTTATAGTGTAAAATTTAATAAAAAGTTTCATGTTATTGCCGTGATGATGAAATTTTCATATGGAGTAGAAGGTTTGGGGTTCGACCCCTACTAGGCGCAGGTATCAATTGGGGGTTTCTTGACCGCGCGCATCTCTCTTTACTCCCTCCTTGGGGGTACGAGTATGATTTGTCCGCATCTTTCAAGAAAAAAGAAAACCTCTACTCGGACCCTGCCTTGTGCGGGATACCGGGAAGGTCCATTACCTTTACATCTTCCGATGGTAATGAATTGAAATGAATTTCGTGAAAAAAAAGAGATGATTGAAGTTCGACAAGTATGACTATTGAGGTAGCCAAGGGATTTCTCAATCAAAAGTACATTTGAAGTTCGACAAGTATGACTATTGAGGTAGCCAAGGGATTTCTCAATCAAAAGTACATTAGTTTCCATTCTCATTACCACAGTTTAATACCATATACCAAACGGGTCGATAATAAAAGAAACAGAAAAACGGGTTGAAATGAGTGTAAATTATGGTAAAAAATAATACGCAAGTTGTAGTATGAGATGACTTCATTGTGAGACGCGTGTCGTACGTAACGCGGCTAAATAGTCTAACTAATACAAATGAAATTAATTTGAACGTAACCCTCCTATATTGAAATTGTCTATGATCACTGGTAAAAGTAGCTGAAAATAAAAATATACTTTTAAAGTTTTAAGTAATACTACTTTCTCTATTCCACTCAATTTGCATTAATTGTGATTTTGGTTTATCTTGGTTATTTTGAATCATTTCTATTTTAGAACAATAACTCTTCATTTTCTTTAAATCTAATCTATACATTTTAATTCTTTTTTAATTTCATTTATAAAATTTATTTTATCTCTTTATTTATTATTAATTTTTTAAAATCACGCAATTCCTCTTTATTTCAAATCTAAAGACATATAGTAAATTTTGTGAAAATGCATCAAAATAAAAAATAAATGATGTGACCCGGGGTCCCAAAGTTTGCATGAACTTTTTTTATTCAAAAAAAAAAGTTTGCATGAACTTACAACAAGAAAAATTGACAATTTAATTTTAAGTTGTGTAATTTATTTATCTTTGGTTGTATCGTTGTTCTTTTGTTTTTGTAATTATTAAGCATTTAGCGTCAATGCACGTGTCAATGAAATACTTTTATAAGTACTACGTATAAATTCTTGTGACTTGCAATTTTTAAGATTTTCATCGACTGTTTTCCAAAATTATTATATTAATGTGATAGATTAATTTTAAAAGGCAGTATTAAAATATTATTGACTGTCAGGGCCGGCCTCAAGGGTGGGCAAGAGAGACCGTCGCCCAGAACCCCATGTCAAAAAAAAATTAATAATTGTAGAAGATTCAAATAGATTAAAAAGAAAAAGGGCCATGATGTATTGTTTCGCCTAGGGCTCAAAAATATGTAAGACTGGCCCTGTTGATTGCAAGCAAAAAATATTGTCAGAATAATTTTTTTCTAACCAAAGTTGCCATTAATTAGACATATTTTTTCCAAAAAATTTGAAATAAGTACACATAATAATAGTGATGACATTATTGTTATTTATTTATCAAGTCAAAAATTATATTTTGATATTTATTATGTGAATTAGTTGATCTAATAAAAGATTTTCATATAATATTGTTATAATATTTTATTTCAAATAAATTACCATTTTTAGAAGCAATTTTTTATCTATGGATGTCGTGTCGAATTTAAAATTAATAAATGTGTTGTATTTAACAAATGGTTATGAGAATAACATTTGACATTTTACAACAAAATTATTATATGATGTATGATTAGACTATAAACTCTTGCCCAGAGCATTTTCTATATTATTGTTTTGAATTTTTTTCTTGCCCGGAGCATTTGCTATATTATTGTTTTGAAGTTTTATTATTATTGGTTGTTAGTAGGAGAATATGCCAAAAATACAAGGAAATAAAAAATCGTGTTGATAGATGAAAGAAAATATAAGTTTATTAGTATAGTAACTCGTGCAATGCACGAATTTGTCAGTGCGAATATATATAAAAACAGTTTTAAATAATAATATAAGTAATGTATATTATCGTTATTAAATTTACCAAATATACATGATTTTTTAATTCAAAACATAATTACTTACGTTTATTTTTATTATTTTTCTTATACATAACCTTTTTGTTTTCATTCGATTGAACATAATTTCAAGTTAACTAAATAGAGTTAATATAATATCTTAAAAAAGTGCTACCATTGACATTTCATCAAAACTCGATGCTACCACGTGGAATTTCACATGGAATTTCACAAAGAAAAGCTCAATGTCCAAAGTTGCCGCTTGTATTCGGTTGTTGTAGGACACTAATGTTGAATGGTTTTTCTTTTATGTTAGACATTATTGAACTGGGAATAAGTACACTCTAAGTATTAGAATAATATCTTTAGTATCTTTAGAATATTGTGTAATAAATATTCTTATTATGTACAAAACCAATGTAATTATTTAGTTTCCATATTCTAGGAAAATCTCTTGTATATATTGATTATTGATTTAATGATAAAGACATCGAAAATCATTCTCCACCAACTCTTACATGGTATCAGTAGTCTAGTTCTTTCCCTCCCTACTCTCTTCCGCCTTATTTCTTTGGCCAGCAGCCACCATACACGGCTGTGTGCCGCCTTGCCCTCTTCTTCTTTTTCTCTTCTTGTCTTTATAATCTCATGGCATCTACAAAAATTCACCCGGCTACGTTAATTGCAAATTCTGAAAATTTTGAAAATTTCGACTCTCGAGGCCCTTCTCATCGTGGTGGTCCCCGCAACCTCCGCCGTGGTGGCCGAACCAGCCGCAGCAACCACCACAGCACCAACTCTCAACAGTATGACTACCGTTCCAAAGAAGTGAGTTATTTTCCTAGTAGCAGCAGGCCCAACCGGTTTCCTAGGTCCAGTTGGCCATTTCCTTCATGGTCATCTTGGGCGTCTTCCCCTTGGGCCCAACCTCATTGTCCAACTCCCAAAACTCCCTAGAATGCTCAAAGGCATCATTCTCATGGATCATCTTCAGCAGCTAGTTTATTGGGCCCATGTCCAGCCCAAAATTTCTGTTCACGTTCCACCTCTTCAATGGGCTATCTTCCTACGGACGTCGATCAAGCTATGAACACTCTTTCGTTCTCCACTCCGGATGAACAATTTTACATGGATACCGGGGCCACATCTCACATGACTCGATCTCAAGGTACTCTAACATCTTATTCTCCTTTAAAGCATCATTTTAATAATGCAATTATTGTTGGTGATGGTAATATGATTCCGGTTAACGGTCACGAGCACATTTCTTTTCCTACCTCACAAAAATCTCTAACCCTCAAAAATCTCCTCCATGCACCTAAACTTATTAAAAATTCAGTCAGCCTTGGCCGAGACCGTCTCATTCTGAGACGAGGCCCAGCCTACCTTTCTCTCTTTGATTTCATCTTCTGGGCATTTTTCAATTCTAATCATAAAGGTATCAGTTTTGACCTTAAAGATATCAATTTCAATTTAATCATACCTGTATGAACTACATTAATCATGAAATTGAATACTATAAAATGAGAATTGAATAAATTAACAATGAAACTGAATACTATAAAAACTTAATACCTGTATGAACTACATTAATCATGAAACTGAATAGTATAAAATGAAAATTGAATAAATTAACAATGAAACTGAATACTATAAAAACTGAATACATGTATGAAATACATTATATGGGATACGCTCTATGGTAACCACTGCCCACCTACAGGCTTGGAACCCCCCAGAATTTCTACACTTACATGGAGACAAAGCATAAGACGTAAGTTTTACAATCTTGTCTTAAAGTCACAAAGCAATGAAGAAGCAAGGAAAGGTAGTACAAACACTATACAATGCAAAAATTATGAAGTTAATAAGATAATTGAAAACGATAGTAATGAAATTGAAGATGGGGCAGAAAATTCACAAGCATCAACATCATTGACTAACATGAATTATGCTTAAAATCTTGCGCGATGAAGAAATGAACAATTTAATAATAAAACTGAACAATTTAACGAAAAGATTGATTACACTTTGTAGGAACTACATTAATGTAATTCAATATAAATATTCTAAACTTGAATGCAAAACTGAGCAAAGCAACAGCAAAATTGATATCTTTAAGGTCAAAATTAATACCTTTAACGTCTAAATTTAAATTTTTCCAGAAAAATGAAAAAAACAAAAAAAAGAGATTTGAAGGGCAAAGCGCACGCGTGCAACACACGCGCCTATCATTGGGCCGACCCATCTCCCGTCTCATAATGAGACGGTCTCGGCCAAGTTTTTGTGTTAAAAATTTAATTTCTGTTCGTAAATTAACTCGTAATAATATGGTTTCCATTGAATTTGATCCTTTTGGATTTTCTATTGAAGATTTGGCCACGGGGAACAACGTTTTGAGATCTAATAGCACGGGTGATCTTTATCCTTTCCAATCAACACATGGAGCTTCTTCTTCTTCTTTATCCTCATCGTCGGCCTTTTCTACTTTTTCTACTAGTATTTGGCATTCCCGTTTAGGTCATCCGGGACATGCAATTTTGAATTCCTTGTCTTCCTCTAGTTTCATTAAATGTCATATAGATCCATCTTTTGTTTGTCATTCTTGTCCTTTGGGAAAACATATTCAATTGCCTTTTATGAATTCTATGTCTATGAGCACTAAACCTTTTGATATTATTCATAGTGATTTGTGGACATCTCCTATTTCTAATCCTTCGGGTTACAAGTACTATGTTCTTTTTCTTGATAACTATACTAATTTCTTGTGGACATTTCCATTATTTCGCAAATCTCAAGTTTATGATATTTTTGTGAATTTTTATACCTATGTTAATACCCAATTTGAGCTCAAAATAAAATCATTCCAATGTGACAACGGGATGAATTTGACAATAAAATGTTTCATCAATTTTGTGCCAATCGGGGTATTCATCTTCCTTTTCTTGTCCTTACACCTCCTCTCAAAATGGAAAATCCGAACGCAAAATACGGTCTATCAATAACATCATTCGTACTCTTTTGTGTCATGCTTCTCTTCCCCCGTATTTTTGGCCTCACGCCTTAAACACGGCTACTTATCGCCTTAATATTCTCCCTTCTAAACTCCTTGGCAACCTCACTCCTACCCACTTACTTTATCATAAGTCTCCTTCCTATACACATCTACGGGTCTTTGGGTGTTTATGTTTTCCTCTCTTTCCCTCTACTACTATCCATAAACTTCAACCTCGTTCCACTCGATGTGTCTTCTTGGGATACCCCTCCTCTCATCGGGGTTACAAGTGCTATGATTTATCATCTCGTAAAATTATTATATCTCGACATGTTCTTTTTGATGAGGCCACCTTCCCTTTTTCCCGCTCCTATACACCCTCTCCCCAAACCGACCAGTTTTTAGATGATTCTCTTCCTATTACATTTCTCAAAACAACCCAATCTACCTCTCCATGCCACAATCCGATTCTGACTGGGCCCAATATCATTTTTGGCCCAGCAGCAAACCCCCCCACATCACCGCTTCCAGCTCAGTTATCCTCTGGGCCTACTTCTGACTTCAGCCCAACAACCCCTCTACATAATTCTCCCTTAATCTCATCTCACCAATCTTCTGGGCCTCCCTCTACCTACGGCCCAGCAGCATCCTCCCATCCTCACCATATTCCCTTACACTCCTCTCAACCACAATCTGGGCCTGTCTTTTCCTTCGGCCCAGCAGCACACCCACACACATCTTCCCATCCTTCTACATCTTCCCCCTATACTCCTCCACTTCTTCACCTTCTACACCTCCACCTTCACCACCCGAGATGATTTTGCGTAGTAAACATGGCATTTTAAAACCCAACCCCAAATACTCTTCCCATGCCTTAACCGTTTCTTTTTCACCCATACCAAAAAATCCCATCCATGCCCTTCGTGACCTAAACTGGAAACAAGCTATACAAGAAGAATATGATGCTTTAATTGCGAATCATACTTGGGATCTTGTGCCTCGCCCCACTCATACTAATGTGATCCGCTCTTAGTGGATTTTTCGTTTCAAGACTAACTCTGATGGATCTTTTGAGTGTTATAAGGCGCGTCTTGTTGGGGATGGGAAGTCTCGACAAGCAGGTGTGGATTGTGATGAAACTTTTAGTCTTGTGATTAAGCCAGCTACTATTCGTTTAGTTTTAAGTATTGTTATGTCTAAGTCTTGGTCTATTCACCAGCTTGATGTCAAAAATGCTTTCTTACATGGTAATTTGCATGAGACAGTTTATATGCATCAACCTTTGGGTTTCCATGACTCTGCGCATCCTGATTATGTTTGTCTTCTCCGGAAATCTTTATATAGTCTTAAATAGGCCCACCGTGCTTGGTACCGACGATTTGCTGATTTTGTTACTACTATTGGTTTCCATAATAGCATTTGTGATAATTCGTTGTTTGTTTATTCTCATGGGTCGAATCTTGCTTATCTCCTTATATATGTTGATGATATTATTCTAACTGTTTCATCTGATTGTTTTCGTCAATCTATTATGTCTAAACTGAGTTCAGAGTTTGCTATGAAAGACTTAGGCCCTCTAAGTTATTTTTTGGGCATTGCTGTTACTCGCACTTCCACGGGGATCTTTCTGTCTCAACGCAAATATGCCTCTGAGATACTTACGAAAGCAGACATGTCTGATTGCAAGCCTGCTTCCACTCCTGTTGCTTCCACTAGTAAACTTAGCAATGATTCTGGTTCTCCTTATGATAATCCCACATTGTATCGATGTTTGGCTGGTGCTCTTCAGTATCTCACGTTTACTCGACCAGACATTTCATATGTTGTTCAATAAGTCTGTCTCTTTATGCATGATCCTAAAGTTGAACACATGGATCTTCTTCATCGTATTCTTCGATATGTTCGTGCTACTATTGATCATGGTTTGCATCTTTGTAAGTCCTCTGTTTCTTCTCTTTTATCTTATACGGATGCTGATTGGGGTGGTTGTCTTGATACTCGTCGGTCGACTTCTGGATATTGTGTATTTTTGGGTGACAACTTGATTTCTTGGTCCTCTAAGCGTCAACCCACCGTCTCTAAGTCTAGTGCTGAAGCTGAATATCGTGGTGTTGCTAATGTTGTCTCTGAAACATGCTGGCTTCGCAATTTGCTTCTCGAATTACATTGTCCAATTTCTACTGCTACTATTGTGTATTGTGATAATGTTAGTGCAGTTTATCTTTCCGGCAATCCAGATAATCATCAGCGTACTAAGCACGTTGAGATGGACATTCACTTTGTTCGAGAGAAAGTTAAACGTGGTGAAGTTCAAGTTCTTCATGTTCCTTCCGTTATAAGATTGCATATATTTTCACCAAAGGCCTTCCTAAAATTCTTTTTGATGATTTCCGTTCCAGTCTCAGCGTTCGCAAGCCTCCCGATTCGACTGCGGGGGCGTATTAGAATAATATCTTTAGTATCTTTAGAATATTGTGTAAATATTCTTATTATGTACAAAATCAATGTAATTATTTAGTTTCCATATTCTAGGAAAATCTCTTGTATATATTGATTATTGATTTAATGAGAAAGACATCGAAAATCATTTTCCACCAATTCTTACACTAAGAAATCTGTGCTCAAATGATTTATTTTATTTATTTAATTTAATGCCAGAATCAATAAGCAATCCAATGTGAATATGCTATATCGTCATACAGTTACAATTCTAATAAATAATTTTACATAAATTCTTGTGGGAGACGGTCTCTTTAAGAGACCATCCCTAATTTAATCAGCCCATTATCATCATTTAGTTTAATTAAACTTTAATGGGCTGGACCGTATAGAGACGTTCTCTCAGGATAAGAGAGGCATCTATGACTATGACCATGCCTTCTTGATTTTGTGGTAGACCAAATGAATTATTTATGATGAGTTATCACTTGTTACCCAACTTGAATATTAATCAGAAAGTACAATGAGATGAGTTCCGAGGGGTTAATCTTGTCTTGTATGTTAAAATGGTCAGAAAGATGTTTGAGAGTGCAAGTTACTTGTATGTTTATCCTGAAGCTCAGTTTCTTGTCTTTGGAAGTAAGGATGCAAGTTACGAACCCCTTCTAAGTACACAGGCGTCTGCATTTCTATCAAGCGGGATACCTGCAACGAAACATCTTGATTAAAACTAGGAACTGATTCTTATAGTTTACAGCAGCTGTCTTTTTTTTTATTTTTTTTTTTTTTTTCTTCCTAGTGACCGAAAGACTAAAGAAACATAAAGTAAGGAGAAATACACAACAGAACATACATAGCAAATAGCAATACCCGTTCCCAGGTGTTAAGTTATGTAAAAATTTATAATTTGTATGCCTGTCAGGAAGTACAAGAACATTAACCAATCAGATGTGTATTCTATTGCTTCTGCCTTGAAAAGCCAATTTATTGGTGTATCTGAGGTAGAGGGGTAAACAGTCAGGCCATAGTTGTCGGAGCCTCGGAGGGGCTAAAAACGAGAACAGGCCATGGCCTACCCAAGCCCATTCCTTCTTTCATCTCTGTAGGAAAAGGAATGTTTTTGTGTATGTGTGAAAGTGAGAGTGGGGGCCGCCATTTCCTTCCTCTAAAAAGTATTTCTGTCTTATTTAATGCCAAGTAGTGATAATTAACAAGCTTTCACCATAGAGGATACGTTTAATCCTCCTTTTAAGTAAAATGTACCTTCAATTTACTAAGGAATTTGTTCTCTTTTTGAAGTTGTATCACCAAAAATAAAAGTCAATTGCACCTTAAAGTCCAAAAAGCTTTTCGGATCTAAATTGATCAATACCAAACTCATAATCAATACCTTGAGCTCAAATCCTATATGCACATGGGGATTCTATAGTGAATGGCTTTTGGAGCCAACGACCACAACAATTTTATTCTTGTTAGAATTATTGGTGCATTGGTTCACCAAGTAATCAAGACTCTAATTATGAGACTTAATCACATGTGTCAATGTTAGTGCAAGTAAGAAGAGTTCATAGTACTTCTTTGGGATTGGTTGTTTTGGAACCAAGGAAGTACATTAGTACATTGTACCAAGTGTGAGCAGAGACTTGGTTGATGCATAACTTGGGCACCAAGGGCTCTCACTCAGAGGAAGGACAAGGTGTAAGAGGACCATAGAGGTACATGGAAGAGGCAAGAAGCAGCCAGCAGGAGGATGACAGACCTTCTTGAATGAGCGGCAATTATGCTTGTCCGCCAGCAGCTGCTGGTTCTAACCTTTGCCGCATCGTTTTTTTGTTTGGTGGTATTGATATCCACCCTGGCCCCCACTTCCTCTATATACACCCCTTCATATACAAGGTCTTTAAGTGTGCCAAAGTCTCATGTATAGAGCTCAATCTATCGCTCAAGTATTCTCCCTAATTAGCTCCTCTCTTTCCTTGCAAACATTTTAAAGAGACTTTGTTATATGGTAGAATTACTTTGTGTGATGAAGATATTAGAAAGGCTTTGACTCAAATGGACCTTATTGATTCTCAATTTGCACAAAAGTTGACCATTGAGTCCAATGATGCTTAATTTATTAAGGAGTTTGAAAGGAGAGGCTAAGGACCTCACTCAAGGATCAAATATGAAGTTTAAATGTGTGTTTATGTTGTGTCAAAGATTAGGAACAAAATAATAATGCAAGTAATAAGAATGGCTAAAATAAAGCTTAATAATCAACACAAGGATTTAAGGTGGTTCACCAACTTGGCTACATCCACCATCTAGCCTAGGATTATATTAATGTGTTCAATAAGAGAAATACAAGAACTTGAAGGAATTATAATGGAGGTTATATACGAAGAGAGGAGCTCATGAGGGAGAAAACTGATGCTTAGAAAGTAGCTCTTAGATGAGACTTTGGTGCACTTTCTAATGTCCTAAGGCTTGGGTATTTATAGGGAAAGCATAAGGTATAAGGACAGCAAAACAGTAGGCAAAAATTAAAGGGGACAGCAGCTTCAGCAGATCACGCATTTTGGTCAGTAGCCTCGCTCGACCCAGCTGCTCGGGCGAGCCAGCTACTCGAGCGGCCAGCAGGTGGCTGCTGCTTGCTTCCTTTGTTTTGTCTTTTGGTCCCCACTTGTACTCCTTGTACTAGCTCTGAAATTTGGTAGTCTTGGAGCCCAAGACATGCACCCAACAAGCATACACACGTCCATGTTTCCACTACTCCAAGTACATTGTACTAATGTACTAGCAAGATACCCAAACAACCAATCACACCCATGTACTTGTCCTCTTCTAACTTACACTAACATACTAGATTAATTAGCTTAATCTTGTTATGATTATTTGGTAACTCAAGTCACCAATAATCCTAACAGAGTCAATTAGGACAAAAGAGGCATGATATGTAACTATTGTAGGAAGAAAGCTCATCTTAGCAAGATTGTTGGATTCACCCAAAAATGCAACTTGTGATATGTAGATTTGCCCAAAATGTTGGATTATATGAAGGATTGAAGTCTATTGTTTTACATGGGCGGTTCTTAGGGTATCCTGGGTAGCCGACCGCCTAGGGGCCCTCGAATTAAGGGGCCTCAAATATTAAACGGTTTTATTCAAGCTCACTCTCGAGCAACACTTTTGATTTGTTTGTAAACCTTTTTTATATTTAAAGTCATATAATAATGCAATACATTTTGTCTTAAATTATTTTTCTTGACGTGGAAATTTTTTTTATCTTCTAATATAGTTTAAGGGCCCCATTTTAAAAAATATCGCAAAAATAAATAGAGCCTCTAGAGTCTTCACTCTGCCCCTTATTTGTTTATTTCCTTGTGTTTTGTTTCTTTCGAGTCTATATATTCGGTTATACTTTTTCGAATCTATTCAGAGAATCCAATTTTACCTTCTTTATTTTTCAATTAAAAATCATGAATTCATAACTATGGGCAAAATAACGGTGTAACGAGATTAAACTCGACCATTATTCGTGACATAACTAATTCAACAACAATTCTGCTGTGAATGTTTTTGCGCTGTTAACGGTATGGTTTCTGCCGTTATATAACGGAACGACTGAGTATAATTCCATGACAAGAATGGTAAGAACTGAAATGAGACAAGAGGCTGGGAGCAGGTAAAATAGGTACACTAAGCACAGTCCGCCGTCTTCCACTTTTACCCAAGGGCCCCACATGATGCCTACACTTGTCATAAGTTAATCTTTAGCCTTGGTACCCAAGGTTGCTTCAACCAATGATTAAAAGAAGATAGTGTACTAAGTTAATTCTCCCTCATCCAATCCCAATTGCACACTTGAGCCTTCTCGTCAAATACTAACACATGTAATTTCTTTAATTAAGTCTTAATCACTTGGTGAACCAAGTCAACTGTAATCCTAACAGTCTCCGTCTTGATTTGTGTTCTCCAAGTCACAAAGATCACCTTCAAGAATATCCAACAACATCCACAAAGATTTCTAGCTAAACACTAATATACTCGACAACCAAAAATACATGTGCACAAAACAAACAAAACAACATGCACTAAAAATTTCCCTCTAACGGCTTCTAAAAAAGTATGGGTACAAATAAAGTCCAAACAACCTATGGACTTGTAAGGAGAATTTGAAATTACACTTAACTCATCATTACCCAAAGAAGATTCAACATCACCATAATTGGTTGAAGTAATAGACTCACAAACCAAACTAATCAAGGATGAACCAAATAACTTATACAAGCCATCATCATCAATGAACTCTTTTAAGAACATTTTTGGACCCTTGCCAACTTTCAAAACTTCACTTTTCTCAATGCACCTAAAACTTTCTTCATCCAAAGTACCAAGAGCAATTGAGTGTCTATTCAAGATTAGAACATGAAAGACACATGACAATGTTTTCACCACAACATCAAACATAATGAATCTAACATCTCCAACACCAACTATCGGACAACTAGCCTCATTACTTATAGTGCCCTTTCTTCCATCAACCTTTTGGTAAGTTGAGAACAAACTAGAGTTAAGAGAAATATAGCTAGAACAACCCGAATAAAAAATCCAAGAATCACTACCCTTCAATAGTAACAACAAGAGCAACATCGTATTCTTCTTCAATGTAGAAAGCTTCGATGGAACTAGCTCCTTTGGACTTGCATTCATCAGATTGCTAGGATTTCAACTTTTAATAATCCTTCTTAAGATGATCTTTCTTTCTACAATAGTTGCAAGTCATGCCTCCTTTGTTTCTACTTACTCTTTATTAAACAAAGCATCATTGGAATCACTGGACACCATTTGTATAAATTGAGAATCAATACGGCCCATAGTAGTGATGAGCCAAATTTTCATTGTACTTTCGAGCTTTTAACTTCAATCTATAAGGTTGTAACTTAAGAATACATGCTCCCTAGAAATAAAAGAAACATCTCGTATCTTTTTATCTCCGTTTGCCTTCATAAATTATTGTGCTCTCAAATCAAAGTATCTTTTCTTCTTCATTCAATTGGTAAATACTGAAGTATCTGATGGCCTCCCTCAAAAATTGGTAGGTCGAGTTTTTTGATTTCCAAGTTCCAACTGCATTTTTCCGAGTTGTCGCCACAAAATAACAGGTTGATTGTTTGAATTAGGATTTCCGCCATAATTGGAGTCAGTAAAGGGTACGATTGGGGGTTGGATTGAGTGGAGGGTATGTTCGAAATAGATAGCTACTCACAAAAAGGTGTAGCGTATGACTGATATTCTGGGATTGTTTCTATTAGGGTTGCGTTTTGTTGGTTAAGGGTGTCTATCTGAGTAAGGAGGGATTGGTTATTCTGGGATATTTCTGACTAAATTTTATCCAGCTCAAAATTAATTTGGGTGGGTATAGTGTAAATTTAGGGAAAACATTCAACCAAGGTCGAGAAAAGAAAACAGAAATAACAATAGCAAAAAACTAAGCAATGCTGAAGAAAACAACTGTACGGTAACTCCAACACCTTCAAGGTATTTCAATAATTTCAAAAGCTTACTCTGTTACCATTTCATTCCACTATTTATAATATTGTTTTCTTACTACTTGCCATATCCCCTAGTAGGCTTACTGATTCATTCCCCCTTTTCCATCTCCTTCCAACCTGTATCAATTCTGTTAAGACCTCATTTGAGTTTTGTTAGCTGAATATTCTTTTGTCCCACCTCTATATTCTATTTTCTATTTCTCCTCTTGTAGGATACCCAAGGTTTGTAAAGACTCTTCAAGAGTAGTCCGTTCGTAACACTTTTGGTCATGTAGGGTGAATCCAATTTCTCCCAAATCCCTTTGGAAGTTACCTCATTCACAACTTCCCTTAAGACTTCATTTAAGAGGTAAAGTTGCATGGCTGATAAAGTTTTAGCTTCCATCTCATCGTATTTAGCCTAATATTACCAATGGACTTCTTCTCCACACCTTCAATTGCCTTATAACCATTTTAAATCATGAGAACTGAATAAGCTTCGTCAGATCACCCCACCAATTTTTTCAATTGATCACTAAGTAATTGCTCATATTCAATCCCATGACGTCCAAATATCCAAGAAGTTCCAATTTAACCCATTTTGGATCCACCCAACTCGCTTCTGCCTATCTAGTTGTGGAAGATCTTAAATTCCTATTTCCTCCTCTTGGCTCTCCTCAATCCTCATTAACTACAATCTAGCCGCAAAAGAAACCAAAAGAGCCCGTCAATGATAAAATTTCAGTAACTTTCTTACCTTAAATTCTTTCTACTTTCAGTCTGAGACATTTAACTTAAAAGAGGATTCATGGCACTACTTAAAAAGGGGTTGAGAAAATCCCTCACTTCCACTCCAACAACCCCTTCCTCTCCCTGAAAACAACCCATTCCTTTCAAATTATTTAAATACAAACTGCAAACGTAGTCAAGTGGTAAATCAGATACCTGAGACATCGCAACAAAATTTCTCCCTTTTAGATACAGATAACCATATAGCGAGTTCGTGGATTACCAATTCCATTCAGAATGTTGATTTAAATTTATCCTACTGAATCAAGGGATGTTCTCTAGGAATGATTTGTGTGAAAAAAAAACACTTACAGCTCGACGAAATGCAAACATTTCTTCTTGTCCTGATAATAATGATATGATTCCGCTTGGAGAACCACCAGAACCTGTACTGCCTTCTGCTAAGACATCCCTACGGAGCTTTGCACCTTCCATCTCTGTTTCGAATTGAAAACTGAAAAACAAACAATAGTCAGTCTATGTTATTTATTAATCAGCATGGACTATTCTCAAAACACAAAAAATTTCTTCACAAACTAGTGACAATAATGATTCTTTCAATTTCCCTTCTAAAACATACCACCAAGAATATTACACTAAATCATCAAGCCCAATAACATGAGAAACTAGGTAATCATGTCCAAACTTTAACAGCATACTACCAGTTTCCATTTGTCGAAAAAGCTAATTTAATTCTCAAACACCTCAAACTTCTTATAACGATAATGGATATGGTTCATACAAGGAAGTGACTGAGCATTTCTGTGGAACTGTGACTAATGCAGCACAAAATAAATTTAATTCAATGTTCTTCTAAAAATTACGTATGAAATATGAATACTTTCAGCATTCATTCGTCAAGAAAGTAAATATGATTTTCTAGCACCTGAGATTTCTGAACAGTAATAGATAAGGTTCATAGCTGCGGCGAACATTTCTGTAAAAGGATGAATAAAGATGCAAATAAAAAAGTAACAAGTATGGGCTAACCATTTTGACTAAGTACATAACTGCTTCATTCCTGAATGGAAATGGATTTATTAATTTCATTTAGCTACAACAAACAATGTCACAATCCAACGTTGTAGCCTATAATATCCATTGGCTGAAACAAATGTGTTCTAAGTTGATATGTAAACATTCAGAGTCATGCATTCATAGGCTAAACTAATATATACTTGAGAAAACAATCAAGGTATAAAGATAGGCATAAAGAAAACCAGCACTTGCCTTTCCAAATCAAAAAGAGTGCCTTCGTCGGTTCCTTGGAAGAGATCATCAACAGAACACGCAGCAGAACAAAATAGACGACAATGACGGTTGTATAACTCATCAATGAGAGTGATAAACCTCCGTGCCTGAAAACCATGTAGTTGACAAGGACGAAGCATAAGCACTAGCAGGATACAGTTGTCCAGCATCTAAAGAGTAAGTTTTGAGAGGCACTTAATCTGTGAATATTTAGATACATGATTATCAAGTTTTTCTTTAAAAAGAGATAATGGTCATTTCATTTAGAATGTGTAGAAATTAGAAACAGTTATTCTTGAGCCAAATACATAATAAAGCTATGTTAATTACACTTGACTATTAGTGTTGAAAATGGGTAACGTCCAAGTTTCAACAAAGACCAATCAAAAAGAAATGCCAAGTGTCAAGTATCCAATACACTTTATCCACACCATAGTACACTGTTAAGTGTTAAGCACCCGGCACAGCCCGTGAAGTGTGAAAAAATTGAGTAACAAATAACAATGAATAGGAATTTATCTAGAAGAAAAAATGATAATGCAGCACCTTAGCATGAAAGATTAAAGAAAAAAGAATAGCAACAATTCTTATAATAGTTCCTTTCTCTTAACAAAAGTGGCCCTAAATATTCATCTTAACAGCCCACTGCGGACCACGATTTCTTCAAAACTACAAGCTGTAATTTTCAACTCAGTCATTTGAATCATACACAACACTCATCCGAACTTAATACTGTGGTCTATGGTACCTATGGTACCTGGTTATATTAGTCACCATAAATAACTCCAAATATGCACATATCTAAGTTAACAGCCCGATTCTGGTAATTCTAACTTCTAATTTCTAACTTCTAACAAAATGGAGAATATTGTCATGCCTGGTAATGATATTTAAAGGGCACCTTTTACTCATGTCATATAAGAGACGGAGGAGAGGGAAGATACAGGAGACAGGGCAGGAGACACAAGCTGGACAGTAAGACAGTTAGGGGGTCTGGGTAGGCTGCTTTCTTATGTTTAAGTGGGAAAATATTTGGTTGTAAATATTTTATGTTTTGGTTGTTTAGTTGTTATGCTGAGGTGTCCTGGCATAAGTCAATATAAAGACTAATAACTCATTGTAATAGTTTTGTCAAGAAATTAATAAAGAGAAGGAAAATTCAGGAGTTTGACAGTATTTGAAACTGTATTTGAGTGTGTGCTCTTTTCATTTGTATTCTACCTTTCGTGTTCATTTTGTGCGTGCAGGCTTTCAAGATCTGAGTGTGTTACAAATGTTTCCAATCAAATTAAATGAATATTAAATAAATTATACACTCAGATTAACAAAGAATATTGGGAGGAAATTTTAACCTAAAAACTACTTAAAAAGAGAATTAGTTACTAAATAGTTTCTTGTAAAACAAGACAATTCATAGTTACCAACACTAATATTTCCTCATCAACTGATATTCTTTAATTAACTAACTTAAGAGCATACCCCCGAAAACATAAATGAAAAACAGAAACAGTGATAATGATAATGATGTACTATCTTTGGTTCTTTTTGTTAGTCCATTGTTCAAACCAAGTAAAGTGATATCATAGATATGTAATGATGTGAGCCATGGAAGGAGAAGAAAAAAAAAGTCATAAAATGGGAATGCAAAGTTAAAAATGGGTGAGTTGAAGAAACGTATAAAGTTAAAACGTGGAAATGGTAGAAGTATATTGGAGAGAAATGTATGCTAACAACAATGCCAAAGTCTCCATTCGTTAATATGGGTTAACTATATGATATAATTTAATACAAGAGATCATCCATATCAAAGATATACTTTATTTAACCCCATCGAGTATTATTCTACAACTAATAAAATCAATTTCAATGATCCTTCACATACATTCTCTTCCTCTATTTATTCCTACAGATTGTAATTCTTCATGTCATTCTTCATTTATATTATCGAGATCATTTTCAGCCTATCTTTTCACCGAAAACAATTTTCTCTCATTTCGTCTTCAATATATGTGACTCCAAAACCCTTCAAATTTTAAATTATATCCTTTATGGTACGTCCACTCATTCATCTTAACATACGCATCACAACTATCTCATCATCTTACAAAATATTATAAAGCCAAACATCCCAATCCATATAGTAGTATTGATGTCATAATTGGGATTTCGAATAAGGCATTACAGAAAATTGTAAAGCCAAACAACCTAATTCATTTAATAGTGTTGGTTTCATGATTGGGTTTTTGGCAATCCAATAGAGTTTTGTAAATAATATGACATTAGAGAAATGTGTGCAAGAAAAACAAGAAAAAAAAAATAAGTGGCCAAACATGAAGAAATGTACTTAAACAGAAAGGGGAACAAACCAAAAGATAGGAATATCAGACTTCTGGAAACCAAAACCAAAAAGAGGGGAGTTGTCAAACTTGAGTTTTCGAATAATGGGTTCCCTTGTAATTTGCATCAAAGCCTCTACTTCTTGCTAAAAAGACATAGCGCGTCTTAAAAAGGCTCATATGGTTAAGATTACATATTATCCCAAAAGTAACTCATGGCTTCAGTAAAAAAAAATGCTTCATTGCAATAAGCTATAAGCCTCTGGACACCTTAGCATAATTCCTGATCAAAGAGGATCATGTCCACCTCATGGCAAAATTTGTGATTTATTATTTGCAAGACTTTGCATTATTTAAACATAAACTTTTGCTGTAACATTTAAATGATACTTGGGACCAGTTAAGGATGTCTGTTACCCTCTCCAGAGCTAATTTTTGGCCATCTATAGCATAGCTAAAGTTATAGTTTAAGAATATAAATAGCTTTAAAGCATTTGATGAACAATGCTTTAGGAGACAATTTTAGGGCGTTGGCTCCCATCAGGCCATCCGATTGGTATTTGAATTGTTATTTCCTAACCTAAGGCCTTTCACAACCATCAAGTGCATTGTGTGGATCCGCACTGTTATCTTCAGTCTTTAATTATCAATAATAATAATCCATTATTAAGCTTTTTCTCAACTTCCAGGCCAAAAGACATAAGTCAACCAGAAGACGATATCTTATAAAAAATCATTAAGTCACTGAATGCAGAATCAAAATTTAGCAATACAGCAGTACATGGAGGGGGTGAGCAATCTGTACCTTGTCCCTGATTCGCATGCTCATCACTGGGATATCAGATATAAAGACAGTGTGGTAATTGTTGGCAATTGCAATGTAGTCTGCTGCCCCAACCTAATATTAAATAAACAGGTCAGTTGGTGCTCATAATCAATTCAAAAGGCCAATAAAAATGAAAAGCAACACAAATTGCTAATTAGTATAACAAATTGATAGTGAGTTGAACTTGATATTGTCAAGTCTGGATTTGAAGGTATTATTATTGAGTTACTTAAGGTTGATGCAAGCATCTTTTTTTCTATTGAGCAATATAATTTCCACATAGACCACATTCTGAAGAAGTCTGATGTAGCTAGGAAAACTTTTGGTGGGTCGGATGTACACAATTGTACCCTAGTTGAAACAAAGAGGTTGTTTCCGATTGACCCTTGTTAGATATATCAACTGCAACTTCACATAAATAAAAAGCTCATGTTATTTAATGAGTCATTTTACTAGTCTATCATAATCTAAATACAAAGAGCTATAAATATGTGGCTCCATCAAAGATAACTTAAAACCTTCTTTGTACATGCATTTTACTAGTCTAGTTAATGAGTCATTTTACTAGTCTATCATAATCCCCACATACATCTCTTTTTAAAAAAAATATAAGGAGAATCCAAGAGTGAGTACTACTACTTATCTTTTAACAAGAAGAAAGCTTCTCAGTTGTACAAATTTCATGGAGCGAGACAAATATGCATGCGTCTAATCATACTTAACGAGCTATTAGAGCTAAATTGAGCACGTTGAGAGATGCACATGGAGCAAACAATTCTTTAGCATTGTGCTTTTTAAAGAAGCACACTACTCTAAAAAATGAAAATTGACTTTGAAGATCACATGCTATGCCCTTTATGCAGGAAAAACATTGGATCACTTATCAAAGAAAGAACAAAAAGAATGAAGGCACCACGGCTGAGCTGGCTAAAGAAAATTTTGTTGCTGACATGGCAAAGAGGGAAAGGAATATCAGTCAAGTACAATGAGTGTGGTCATAACAGAAAAAGAATAAAATTTATAGGAAGGGGCGGAAGAATCTGCAGACTACTGTGAGGTGGCATTTGGGAAAATCTAGCATTATAAATATTAAGGTTAATTTGTATTAAAGGTATGCTTGTGAATGTAAGGAATTGCCTCGGGGTATTTGGAGGTGTTGTTGCTCGTAAACAGTTGACCACTTTCTCTGTAATTTCTGAATTTCGAATAATGTGTCAAATCTCCCTTCTTTCTTATTTTTGCTACCATTACTTTTAATCTTGCTTCTGGAAGTTATTAGACCATAGCAAACCTAATATCAGACTATATAGGTCATGATGAATCCCTCACACTCAACAACTCGAAAACCTTAAAGCCGAAATTACAAAATCCCTACCTAAATTAATACTGATTTGGACAAGATCCATTCAAAATTGCTCAAAACACCCACAAAAATGAAACCCTCATATCCCATTTAACCATCATTAACAAAACCTTGCAATTCTTGTGTGAGAAACCGTCCAACGAAGGTACCCCACAATCTGAACCATTTAGCCATACCTCAACCTTTAATAACATTCTTCAACACACAATCCACTCCATTGCGACCAGTGACCCGTCAGCAGAATGGATTTGGAAATCAAAGAAATTAGATCTTCCTATCTTTGACGGTGAGAACCCATATGGTTGGATCATTAGGACTGAAAAATACTTCCTTTTTTACGACCTTACAGAGGAAGAAAAGGTTGAGACTTGAGAGGCAGTTGTGAGCTTGGAAGGTGACACCTTGGTTTCAGTGGGAATACCAACGCCACCCTATCACACGGTAGGAGTTAAAAGGCTTACTCCTTAGACAATTTAGTCCGACTGACCAAAAACTTCATACAGTCTCCAAAAATATGGGCTCGTCTCGAGACCAATTGCGCCAAAAAAATTCTCTAACTCACCTATGATCCACATTTACAACACTCATCACCGATCCAGAAACCAACTTTCCCAAAATTCACAAAATAGCTCATCCTCAAACATCTCCCATAATACAAACCAGAATACCACCCCACGAGCACCCTTCAATCCAAATACTACGGCCAACCCAGCATACAACCGTAACAACCCCCTTAACTGCCCTAGGGTCACAATAACCAATCGAGAGATTCTGGAAAAGAGAGCTAAGGGATTATGTTTCACTTACAACGACAAATGGTCCTTGAATCATGTTTGCAAACAGAATGAATTGAGTGTTCTCTTGTTAACTAGGGAGAACTGGAGTTAGAGGAACCGGAAAACTCAATCATCACAGAAGATCCTGAAACGACTATTACTAATATACTTAAGTTATGCGGTGGGATTAACCAATTCCAAAACAATGAAAATGAGACGCAGCATTGGAGGGAGTTATCATGATGATCAACCTGAGAGCATATTAATTAGATTCTTGATCCTGAGCAAAGACTCTAAGATCCAAAAATAGGTGACCTATCCAGATCGTAGGTAGGATCTTAATGTGGTGGAATCATGCGATCCTACAAACATCAAGAATCTAGGTGGTACGATCATAACACGATTATATGATCCTACCAACCAACGATTCGATCCAAGGGTAGTTTCAATTGTAAAATATTGTTATGTTATCCATAAGTCACTTATGTATAAATATATATATCTAAAATAATAATATCAATTCGACTATAAAATTAAAGTGTTTTTTGATTTATAGGTTAAAAATGATTATCAAACCTAAAAATTTTCATAACTTAATAGATGAAATCAAATAAGTTTTTATTTACACCTTAAAACTTAAAAAAAGCAAATATAATTGATAATTAGTTATCCAAAGCATATTAATACATATTCGTAGGATCACATGATCCTACAACCCGCTTTTACCCTATTGCAATTTGCAATCCTACCCCCTTAACGATTCTAGGTAGAACTTTAATTCTGACAACGTGGCCCTGGAGCAACAAACAATTTCATCTCCTTAAACACTGTCAAAAAAGTAAACCTTACTTATTCCACCCATGTCAAATTTGGAGTCACATTAGGCAATGGTGAACAAGATACACAGTGAAGGAGAATGCATACAATTAAAATTGAGGTACAAGGTCTCACGATTTGTGGTGAATTTTGGTTTTGGAAGTGGGTAATTCAGACATCATATTGGGCTTGTAGTGGTTGGGAAATTTGGGAGAAATCTTGACCAATTGAAAAGAGCAAGCCAAGCGTTTTCAATAGGAAAATTAAATGATAGAATTGTGGGGTGATCCATTTCTAGGAGTCACTCAGATTTCTTTGAAGGCTATAGAGCGTATTACGCGGAAAGAGGTGCATGGCGTACTTATTGAACTGAATCAATTGCAAGAGAAGCTTACCAAATTAGCCGGTATGACACCCACCTTCTTACAATTCATTTTAAAGAAGTTTTTGAAAGTCTTAGCACTACCACAGAACCTTCCACCTCCCAGAGCACGTGACCATGTTATTGTGTTGAAGGAGGGGGCCAATCTAATTAGGAACAATCTGATTAGTGTGAGACCTTATCGGTATCCATAAATACAAAAGAATGAGATCGAGAACATGGTTCGTGATATGTTGAAGGATCGAATCATTTGCCCTTTAACTAGCCCTTTTTCAAGTCCATTCATCTTAGTCAAGAAAAAAGATGGCTCATAGCAGTTTTGTGTGGATTACAAAGCATAGAACAAAGTCACGGTTTCGGAAAAAAAACCCAATATCTATCATCAATGAGCTTCTAGATGAGTTTTTCGAGGCTAGAGTTTTGTCTTAACTAAATTTGAAATCTAGATATCAACAAATTCGAATGAATAAAGAGGATGTGGCCAAGACAGCTTAGCACTCATGAAGGTCATTACAAAATTTTGGTGATGGCTTTTGGGCTAACCAACGCTCCGAAGACATTTCAAGCCCTTATAAACGAGGTATTTCGCCGCTATCTTCGTGAATTTGAGCTAGTCTTTTTTGATGATATCTTGACTTATAGCAAGAATAACATAGAATACACCAACCACTTGTCATTAGTTTTTGATACCTGGACATAACTGCATCTTTGTAAACCGTGGAAAATGTGAGTTTGAGGTCAACGGGATGGCTTATTTAGGCCATTTAATCACAGGGGAAGGAGTTGCCATGGATCTTGACAAGGTCTCTGCCATGTTATGATGGCCAATTTGCGCTAAATGGAAAATGTTATGGGGTTTCCTTGGTCTCACGGGATATTACAAGAAGTTCGTATGGAGATATGCAATTATTGTGAAGCCTTTAACTAAACAATTAAGGAAAAACGCCTTTTGATGAAATAAGGGCTTTAGCAACTTTTAAAGCCTTCAACAAGCCTTTGACTAAAATAATAATATCTTCTTGAAAAGCAAAGCCTAGAAACAATTTCTTTATTCTGCTTTCCTCATTTCTTTTTTAATGTCGTTGGAAATCGGTCAATCCCATCGTCATTCCAACCGGTGACCGAACCCCAATTCAATTCAAGCGAACCGAATCGTAATTTGTGGGTAAAACCACCGGTTCATTTGACACTGTGTTGGAAAGAACCTATTACAAAAGTATGTCTCACTCCAAGGTATAATCTGGAAAATACCCCCTTTGCTGCAAAATGTAGTAATCAAGTGCTGATAAGAACGATTCTACCCTAAACAATTCCATGGACTTACTAACAGGACTATTTTAAAGGTTTGACACGATGGATCTCCAGATGAATAGAATGACTATAAATCCACTACTACGACCACAATGTATGAGAAGTTTGATAAATAGAAGTGCAAAACACGAAACGACCCCCCTATCGCAATTTGGATCATTCGTACCGGAACAATGAGGATTTACAATTGAACTGCAATGAGCAACGAATTGTTGGCTTCAACCGAAGTAAGTTTCAATCCCAATCCCACTTTTTAATCCCTAAATTCTCATTCCCACATACCAAACACCCCCTTATTGTAAATGTAAGTACTTCACTCAAAATGACTATCTACTTTTTATTGAATACCAGTGTATTAGAAATAGGTAAGGTTAGCCCAGGAAATATTCAAAGTGAGTACTTAATTAGTATTACATTAGTTCTATTTTATGATTTCCTCTATTTTATTATTTTCTTTTTTTTATTTTCCCTTTTATTAAGCGTCTTAGATATAGGTACGCGTTGTCTTGGAAATATTCAAAGTGAGTATTTAATTAGTATTACTTAAGTTTTGTTTTATAAATTTCTTTTTTTTCCCTTTTGTTCCTATTTTTTTTTCAATCATTTTAAGTTTTTCTTTTTTTATTCTTTTACTTTTATATTTCTTATTCTTTTTCTTTTTATCTCTATTTTTTTCATATTTTCTTCCTACTCTTTTCATTTCCTTTTATTTTCAATAGTAAATCAGTGTTGGTCGTTTCCTACGTTTTCGAAACTACGAATTAACGTTTCTTATTTACGTTTCTGTTTCTCGAATCAAATCAAATTCCGTTTTGGATAACATTGCTTTGATAAAAAGTTCTATACCCCTACCTTAGTTATTCATATAAATGATCTGTCATTAAGTGAGTGCCCTCACATCAGCCAAAAGAAGGAAAAATAAATAGATCAAAACAGAAATAGTCAAGTAGTACAAAAGACAAGGAAACAAAAATACTTTACCGCTCGACCACAAAGATACTCAAAGGAAAATCGTGCAACCCCATTGCAGCTTTGTAAAACATCTAAAGTCCTATGTAATCATGTATAAAAAAAATTTAAGCCATGTGTCGCACATTTAAAACATCATATTAGATTTGAAGAGCACAATTACTACCTCCCAAACATCACTGGAATAGTTTTATTTGTCACTAGCCCTCCATGTTGGTTGGTGACCTCATGCCACATTTTTTCAAATTCTTGCAATGTCTTGCTATCTAAAGGATAAAAGTAGTGAACCTGTGGATGAAAGATATATGAAGTAAGAAGGACAAACAAACTTGCAAAGTAAAGATTGCAAATAGTTCACTACATGAATTTCACAGAATTTACAAATTAAACAGAAGGCAGACACCACCTGATTTATGGAGCTCTGGGATATAAGTCGGCGATAATCAATCTCACTTCCGATCAAAATATTCTGGCAATGCTCTTCCAGCTTCTCCACCAATTTTAGGAAGATCTCTTTCTGCATCCCATCCTGCAAATAAGAGATTTTCAAAGTCCATATCAACCATCAAAAACATGAAATGCAAAATGTCAATAATTTCTTTAAACATGATGCTAGAGGCAAATCTTGACTGAGTTCAAAGTTTCAAGGAGACAGGAGAACCGGATCCCTAGGATATGCATACAAAGGTACAAGGAACATGGAAGTCAACCACACAATTGAATGGTTCCATAAAAGGCCATTGTTAATGTTACTTTTAACTTCCAAGCATGAAATAAATTGGAAAGGCATTATGGACATAAAAACATATTTCAAAAAAAATGGACATAATATTATGCAAACGAAATTCTGTGCAAAATAAGGAAGATAAAACATCATATTAAAAGTGATTATGATCGTGACCATGACCGTGACCATGACCATAAAAAAAAAGGCATAAAAGAGAATAAAAAACAACCATTAATATTAACACTTCCAAGTCTAAGAAGCCATGCCTACCTGATTTAAGTCTCTGGGAGCTCTATTACTAGTGGCTATAAGTACAGTACCAGTGCTCAACAATCTGCTAACAATTCCAGATAGGGCCACAATAGCAAATACATCAACAGCCTGGCAGAGTACAAAGACATGGAAAGTTGAAATGAGTAGCATAACCAAAATTGCAACCTAGTAGTAGAAGCACAACTTATGTTTCATTTTGACTAGATGAGGCCATGAAGATTATCTAATCTCATGAAGAACTAAAAAAAATAATCAAACACATTGAACAACACACATCATAAATCATATGACACATGACTCGTGAACGATACATTCTTAATGATGCATACCAAAGTAGGATGTACATTTCAGGAATAAAAAAAAAAACCTTAGAGAAGCAAAAGCTATATGTAATTGGACAATTTGAATTAAAGATCACAAGGCATAAATTCACAATCAGTATTCAGATGGTGAAATTCGATAGTCAAACATATATATTTATATAACATATAGGCTAAATGCTCAACTAAAGAAACATTTAAACTCCCTCTAAAATGTAAGGTATCTGAAAATTAAAATTAGACTGAAAAAAATCGTAAGGTATCTGAAAATTAAAATTAGACCGAAAGTAATCTTCAGTTTAATTGTTATTTTTAGCATGAATAATGGAAGTTATTTTCACAAACTCCACTTGTGAATGCTTATCGCTTATTTCCAGCCCAAAGCCCGGATAAAGGCGGAGGGTGAGCGGTGGGTTAGTGACAACAAACTTGGTAAAACGTAGTTATATCTCATGCTCATGAACCAAAACTCAATTCTCGAGAGGGTGTCTATTACTCACCCACGCGATACACTTCTTAGGCTCGGGTGTAATAAAAAGTATGCAAAGTATGCTAGATCGTCGTCCAGGAGCCTGCCCGAGTGTTGTGTCAAATGAGCAAGGGCAGGTTACTTATACAAGGATACAACGTGGTGGAACAAGGGGTCAAGACAAGTATCAAGGAAAAGAAAAAATGTTACTCCCTTTGTTTGTTCCCACAAAGAATGTTGACGAGAATTAAGAAATACTCCCTCCAATTCAATTTAAATGTCCACTTTCCTTTTTGGGTAAATTCAACCTATTTGTCCACTTTCCTTTTTTGGCATAGATTTTTTACTTAAATACCCTATGTTCACACAAGTAAAAACCATAATGCCCCCACTTACATTACTTAAAATACCCCAACTACCACCTTTACAATTATTATAATCACTTAAAATACCCCAACTACCACCTACACAATTATTATAATCACTTAAAATACCCCAACTACCACTTTCTTAAAATCTGTGTCCAACCAAAGTGGACACTTAAATTGAATTGGAAGGAGTATACAATCTTTTAGATGAAAAATATAATCTTTTAGATGGTGGATAGATTATTTTATTGAATAATAAATTTAATGGATGTAAAAAAGGGGATCATAAGATTTAAAATTTTAATAATAGAGTTAGGGGAAAAATATAGAGACCACAACTATTAAAAAGTATGTCCAAATAAAGTTCAAGGAAAACATGTGGAGACCGAAAACAACATATAAATGTTAATGAAGTTTGCGGGATATATGTGGGGACCATAAGCATTAATAAAATATTAAAATGAGGATACTAAACCTTGGAACTTCAGCCAAAAAAGGTGTTGTTGTGAATGGAAGTTACAGTATATAGGCTAAACGCTCAACTAAAGGTACAATGATACTAACCTTAGAACTACAGCCAAAAAAGCTGAGCATAACTATAATTCCCAACTTTGCTTCGATGCTAAAATAGCCATTATTTTTTTGTAAAAACTCAAAAAACTTCAAAGATTTGTCACTAGAATCCTTAAGATGTAACAACTCCTCATAACAGTCTTTTCTAATAATAAGATAACTTAAGATGTATAAGATCAATTATTGTATATCGATGACATTATTGTGACAGACCGCCTCTTTGGTTTCTAAAGTCATCTCACTTCAGAGTTGATGCTCTCTCTTGTGCATTTTGTTATGGTTTAAGAGTTGATGCTCTTTCTTTCCTTGAGGGTGTGACCATCCTAAGTGAGGCAGAGGGAGGACCATGCAAGGTTAATACTCTTAGGTGACCAATAGCAAAGTAAAACTGAAAGGGATAGGTAAAAAGAACAACCATCGAGGAATGAAATTCTCATTTCAGGCCGGTACTCCATACTAAATTATCATGCCAGCGCTTTGCAGTTTCCGCAATCATAGCAAGCCACAACATTCGAAACAAGGGGGACTCATTTAAAAAACAATATTGTCGTACTATTTGATTTATATATATATATATATATATATATATATATATATATATATATATATATATATATATATATATATATATATATATATATATATATATATATATATGTATGTATATATATATATATATATATATATATATATATATATATATATGTATGTATGTATATATATATATATATATATATATATATATATATATAGTTCCAGTGAGAACCATCCTTATATGAGAACCGTGAGAACCAATCAACCTTACAAAAAGGTGTTACTTTTTTACTAAAAAGGTGTTACTTCTAGGCAAAAATGTATTACTGTATTTTATGATACTATTGGGCAAAAAAGTGTTACTTAGATAAAAAATTCTGAAAAAAACTCATAAAAAGGTGTTACTTTTACATAAAAATGTGTTACTTTTCGAAAAAAAACGTATTACTTTTTAATATGTTTATTTTTTTGAAAAAATATTTTTTTCTCAAAGTAACACTTTTTATGCTAAAAAGTAACAACTTTTTTTTTAATAAAAGTAACACTTTTTTGTTCAAAAGTAACACATTTTCTATAAAAAAGTAACACATTATTATTAGGGAGTTTGGTTCTCACGGTTCTCATATAAGCTTGGTTCTCACTGGAACTTGACCCTATATATATATAGGGTCAAGTTCCAGTGAGAACCAAGCTTATATGAGAACCGTGAGAACCAATCTCTCCGATAAAAATGTGTTATTTATTCACAGAAAAGATGTTACTTTTGGACAAAAATATGTTATTTTTGTTTTTAAAAAAATATGTTACTTATAAGCAAAAAAGCGTTACTTTCAGAAAAAAATAAAAATACAAAGTAACACATTTTTGTCGAAAAGTAACACTTTTTTGTGTTAAAAGTAACACCTTTTTGTGAGTTTTTTTTCAGAATTTTTTTCTTAAAGTAACACATTCTTGCCCAAAAGTATCATCTTTTTTATTAAAAAAAGTAACACATTTTTGCCTAATAGTAACATGTTTTTAGTAAAAAAGTAACACATTTTTGTCAGGCAGATTGGTTCTCACGGTTTCTCATATAAGGATGGTTCTCACTGGAACTTGACCCTATATATATATATATATATATATATATATATATATATATATATATATATATATATATATATATATATATAGGGTCAAGTTCCAATGAGAACCAAGCTTATATGAGAACCGTGAGAACCAATCGCCTTGATAAAAATGTGTTACTTTTTTATAGAAAATGTGTTACTTTAAAAACAAAAATATCATATTTTTGTCCAAAAGTAACATCTTATATGTGAAAAAATAACACATTTTTATCGGAGAGATTGGTTCTCACAGTTCTCATATAAGCTTGGTTCTCACTGGAACTTGACCCTATATATATATATATATATATATATATATATATATATATATATATATATATATATATATATATATATATATATATATATATAGAGAGAGAGAGAGAGAGAGAGAGAGAGAGAGAGAGAGAGAGGTAGGATCAAGTGAAAACACTTAAAGTGGTGAAAACTGAAAACCAAACAGAGGTATACATATTGAAGCAAAAGAGATACATATCATCTTATAGGGTGTACATATTTTTTGTGAAGAAAAAAGTTCATATTATTTACAAAAATGTCATCTGAATATGTACCCTTTTTAAGCAGTTATGTACCCTTTTTAACAAATATTTAATTATTTACAAAACTGTCATCCAAATATGTACTCCATTTGAGCTATTATGTATACCTGTTTTCAGTTTTCACCATTTTAATTGGTTTTCACACGATCCAAATCCATATATATATATATATATATATATATATATATATATATATATATATATATATATATATATATATATATATATATATATATATATATATAGAGAGAGAGAGAGAGAGAGAGAGGGGGGGAGACTTTGTGAGACAAATGGATGATATCAAGAGCCTTGTCAATGATCATGAGATATCTCAAGGCAAGAGATCATGAGATATCCCTAGAACCGGCTTGGAACGCCGCTTATTTACACCTTGACGATTTGGGTACCATCGATTCGGTAAATTTGAAAACCTTTACAACGAGGCTAAAATTATGATACAACGTAGCTTAGTTTTCTATGAGCGGGATACACTGGGTAAAATGATGATGATGATGATGCTTAATCTCATTTTCCCAAAAAAAAAAAAGAAAAAAAAAAAACTAAATTGTTATATGATGATAGAACATTTATTTCAAAGATTTAAATATAAGTAAATCAAGGAAAAGAGAGAGAGAGAGAGAGAGAGAGAGAGAGAGAGAGAGAGAGAGAGAAAGAAAGATAACATAATATTTAAGTTGCTCAAATCCAAATTGTAATGTGGTTGGTTTAGGTTTAAAAGCTCAACATGTTGAGAAAAGTGTGCAACAATAACTTAGAAAAATTCAATGTAGGTAAGCTAAGTCATTGCTGGTCAAGAAACAAGGATAGTATATAGATGTTTTCATCAAAAATGAAAATGAAGGTTGAGAACGAGTTCTTGAACATCCACACATACGTTCCGTAATCTTGTCAATACTCAAATAAGAAACATAGAAATAGTACAAATGAAAGAATTGATTGGAAAGAACAAGAATGTATGGTGCAGCCAATAAAAAGATATATAAAGCGATAAGGGTGTAGCAATTTTAACCAAGTTCACAAAAATATTCAACAACCAGCTAATTTATATAAGAGCACACTATAAGACTTTAGAGTATCATAAGGTACTAACCTGTATCTCATCAAAGCAAAGAATGCTAGCCCCTCTTTCACCCATTTGCTGACCTATTAGAAAATTATCTGCCACAGCCGGAAGAATGTTTTTCATTTGCATTTCTTGCTTATATTGCTCTTCTGCAGCCAACCATTCCTTAACTTTGCTATCGAAGGGAAGATTCATGATCCAACTAGATATACTTGACTGTAAAGTTTTTTCTTCTATTTGATGCTTCCATAATTTATGCATGTGTTCATGAATTTCTAACATAGCCTGCAAGTGAACAGGCATAAAAAGCATTTCACATAACCACACAATCTATACCCAAGAACCATTTTTCCTACCCTTTTTCCCTTTTTTACCTCATGAAAGTGAAACCTTCTTCGATGCTTAACAACTCCTTCTGTTGCACTATAAAACATGTCCATAAGCATAGTTTTCCCTGCAACAACAACCAGAAAAAGGAAATATCTTCTCTGAAATCACTAGAAGCAAATTTAAGAGAACCCATCCCTCATCATTTAATTTAAATTGGACTAAGCCAATATTTAATTAAATTAGTGAATACTCAACGAATGACCTTAAGTTACAAAACTCATGTTTAATCAGATTGTAAATAACACCGTACCACTTCCCACATTTCCATACAAATACAATCCTTTTGGAGCCACTGGAGCTACTGGGCGTGGACCACATAAAGAATCTAACTTCTTTTCCCGGTTAAGGTATGAAACCCACTTCCCCACTCCTGATTCTACATCCTGAGATATCCCCCTGAACCAAAAAAAATGAAGCACTCATAAAAAGGAAACATAACGCTTATAATTTTAACAAATTCATTAAATATGTGAGAGAAGCAATGATCTATGTTTATTAGGAAAGACAAACTTGTAACTTCAGATACACAATTCTTAAAGAAAACAATCAATCCCTTCCCCGATTAAAACAAGGTTCATCCTACCATTAATTTATGACATATTTGCAAGAACGAAAAATCATAATAATGAGACACTTATTAATATCCTCCAAGTTTGCATCAACTATGACAATACCTCTCCCACTCCACCCCAACGCCAATGTTGTTTACCGTTGCATGCCAAATTGTATTTGACATCATTCCAATAAAAAAACTCACTGGTCACTCCCCCCAATATAGCACCATTTTCAGGTTTCATACATGTTCACTTGAATCCCTAAACAAGTGCTCTTTAAAACATGAAAAAGAGCTGGTGATTTTGTCAAAGACTTGCTTCGTTCGTCTTGCTAAATCATCATAGACATGTATTATTTTTTTGGTGATTGTTTCTACTTGATAAAGATTTCATCTACAAGGATGGTCAATGGAATCTAAACACTAACCTAGAGTGGCACAAGTAGCTATAAGTGAATGGTAATTAAAGCTTATGAACTTATATAATCATAAACACATAACTACAAGTTTCCTCAACATCTTGAAGAAAAATGCATTAGGAAGATAAGGCCAGTCATAGTGCATGTAAGAATATATTTTTCCAGCAAATAGTGAGCACAAAGACAGCAACCTACCAGATGACATTAGAATCTGTCCAACCCCGAAGTAGATAATATAGGACAATAGAAAGTTCAAAAAGTTATCCATAGAAAACTTCCACATTTGAAAATAAAGCCAACAAAGAACCACCAAAAGACCTCCGCACACTCAAAATGGAAGGACATAATCAAAAAAGCTGAATTAATTCTTCAAAAAGTTGGCCGAAGGAAAATTTAATAATTTTTGTTTTGCCCTTTTTGTGCTCTTCCATGCAAAACATTTCATGTCAAAGAGAACCATCCTCATCAGCCAACACTCATATTGTTCAGCCTCACAAGTTAAAATAAGAACTCGACACTATTAGTTTACTACTTCATAGTTCATACTTCATACTTCATTGTACATAGCCATAATATGTCAATTATTCATTTAAGATGGCCCTTTTCATCAGTGAATACTAATAGATATTACTTTTATTTAAAAAAGCTCAAAAAAGTATTCACTATCTAGATTTAATTTGCAATTAGATCTCAAAACCAGACGTAAAATTCTTCTAGACATTAAAAGTATATTGGGATTAAGCAGGGTATCTCACCTAATTACCAAACTTTGAACCCATTTATTCCGCTTCCTTTTAAATCCTGACCATGCATCCTTTTGTTGTCGATGTTGCGCTTCCTCCATTAAAATTCGACGGTGCTCTTCCTCCCTTTTCTTCTCCCATCTTTCTAAATTTTCCTGAAAGTAGCCATCCAAAACATGCGTAAAATCAGAAATAATTTATGCTTTCCATCACAAACCTATAATAGATGTTACATATCAGCAATCCAGTAAATACATGATATTCTTCCATATCCTTCTCATACTTCTTCAATCTCCCTAGGAGATTTTGCAACTCACAAGCGACTCTTTCTTGATATGGATCATGTTTTAGTTTCCCTTGCTCAACCAAATTTTGGTATTGTATCAGTGGTCCTGCATCAAATGTCTTTAGTCATTATTGTTCCAAATAAATTGGCCCTCACAAACTTGTAGCTGTAGGAAAGTAAAATATATTAGATGTCTCTAGTCATTATTATTTTGTTATTGATATTTTCCAATATTTAGGTTTAGGCTTAATATCTTGCTATTGTTATTTCCTTATTAAGTCTTAATTACTTGTATAAATAGATGTGCTATCTCTCATGAATAATTAATACATACTCCCTCCTATTCACACAAAATGGGACATTTGGGTTGGGCAAGGTTTTTAAGAGTGGAATGGTGGGGTATTTTAATTGATTAAATTAATTGTAAATGTGATAGTTGGGTATTGGGAGTAGTAAAAGTGGGGGTAGTTGGGTATTTTAATTGATTAAATTAATTGTAAAGGTGAGAGTAAAAATAGAAATGAGACATTTTGTGTGAATTGGCCCAAAATAGAAATGTCTCATTTTGCGTGAATAGGAGGGAGTATTATGTATTCAAAACCAAAACATTATCCCGCATTGATTTCTTCATGGTATCAGAGCCAATGGTGTTTTCCGGTGAGCTATAATCGGACCCTCATCAGTTGTATCAAAACATTAAAAAAGAAAACAATACTCCCTTTATTCCTCTGAGTTTGTTACACTTTTTCTAATAGGATTGTCACGTTAATTTTGCTACCATTACATATTAAGAACTAACCTCATTTCCAACTTTAAATCTCATGTATTTATTTATCTTTGTGAATGTGTTCCATTGTATTTGGAATTAATTTTATTTTTAATTTATGGTTAAAACAATTTGAAGTAAGAATTGGTTTGATTTTTGTCCATTTAAATTTTATTAATGTTATTTTTTATTTTAATTTTGCAAAATTAAAAATATTAAAAATGAAATTAATGTATCAGTAAACATGCCAAATAAACGGAGGAACTATCTAAAGTTAAAGCACATACATTACTGCATCAATTTTCATGTGATTACTACTTCTTTAAGTCAATAAACAGCCAGGGCGCAGCTTAATTTATAATTGCGAAAAAAATATAAAAATCAATAAAACCATTCAAAATACAGATTGTAAACAACTACTTCTACTTGCCAATTTATATCATAAAAAGAGAAGATTCTACCTCTAACAGAAATTTATAAAATAAAAAAATGTGGTATAATGTAGAACAATGAATCATTATACTGAATCAGAAGAACTAGTGAATAAAACTAGGTTTACAGCAGATAAAAAATTCAACACAATTACTAATCAGCTATCAGACATAATTTCGCGGAAACTGAAAGATTGAGAATCAAATACCAGGATGTTTAGAGTAGCAGCGGATCAAACTGAGTCGAAAATTCGGATAATGACGAACGAATTCGTGGGAGAAGATGTAAGAAATTCGCGAAATTCCTTTGATCATTTTATGTCGTGAAATGTTTTCAATCGAGGTTTACAGTTATGAAAATTTTCAGAAAAGAAATGTTGAAGTGGAACATTGTGGTGACGTAGCGTTGTCATTAATGATGCGTATGTGTAAACAATATGATGGTTAGAACTTTATTTGACTTGTTGGCGTCAAAACAAACCGTTGGATTTTGATCATTTAGGTGGCATTATTTAACTCGGGAATTTGAGCAGTTCATTTCGTAATGGAAAAATTATTAAAAACTACCTTAAAAATATCACTTTTGTGAAAAATTACCTATATAAAATTTTTTGTCAAAAACCATCAAAAAAGTAAATTTTTTTTGTCAAAACATACCATATCTACTGATAGAACCGTGAATATTTTCGTTATCTGTCATATGCAGGTCACGTGGCCAGGTCACCTATTAAAGAACTCTAATAAAGCAGCAGAACCCTAGTTTTGGAAAATCATTTTGCTTCAACATTAAAGCACCTTCGAAAATCCAGTCTTAGTGGCGTTCAATTGTTTCAAAAATTAAGCCTTATGCTTCTAGTTTCGAAAATTAAGTTCCTTCCCTTCAAAATAGTAGCTTCAAAAACAGTTTCGAAAATTAAGCTTCTTTCTCCTTCAAAATAGTAGCTTCTCCTTAAAAACAATAGCTTCTCCTTCATGGCTACGTTTGGAAGATGAAGAACTGTAGGTTAATTTCTTTTACTTTTTGAAAGCGTAAGTCCCTCTCTGTGTTTGATTTGAGGAAAATGGATTTTGGAACCCACGTGATGTTTCTAACTTTTGAATTTATTATTGAAAGGAGAGGCTAAGACCTCACTCAAGGATCACAATATTAAGGTTAATGTGTGTTTATGTTGTGTCAAAGATTAGGAACAAAATAATAATGCAAGTAATAATGAATGGCTAAAATAAACTAAATACTCAAAACAAGAATTTAAGGTGGATCACCAACTTGGCTACATCCACCATCTAGCCTAGGATATATATTAATGTGTTCAAAGGAGAAATACAAACTTGATAGGAATTACAATGGAGGTTATGTGTAGAGGTGTTCAATGGGGCGGGTCGACCCAACGGGTCAAGGGTCGGGTCACATTTTGCCGGGTCATTAGCGGGTCGGGTCAATAATGGGGCGGGTCATTAACGGGCCTTAGTGTAAAGGGTCGGGCCGGGCCGGGTCGGATAATTATAAATATTAATTGCGGAAAAAAAAGTAACCACTTTTTTTTATTTTTTAAAATATTATTATTATTATTAGGGAAAAGTGTCAAAAAGTACCTAATAAAAAATTTTTTTTTCAAAAAAGTACCTAATAAAAAAATATTTTCAAAAAAATATCTAACAAAAATTTTTCTTTTCAAAAGAGTACCAACTAACGGCTGGGGTTAAGTTTTCCGTTATCTTTTTTTGTCCATCTTTAAAAAGTACCTAATAAAAAATTTCTTTTCAAAAAAGTACCTAATAAAAATTTTCTTTTCAAAAAAGTACCAAAAACACAACATAATTATCCAATACAAACACAATATAATATATAACTTTAAAAACATTATCCATAAAAAGTTCACACATCATCCAATATAAATACAATAATAATAATAATAATAATAATAATGAAAAAGTGTCAAAAAGTACCTAACAAATTTTTTTTTAATAAACGCTCAACTTAACACCAATAGTTACTTGGTACTCTAGGTTTGTGTTGGATGATGTTCTTATGTTGTGTTTGTATTGGGTGATGTGTGAACTTGTTCATGGATGATGTTTTTAGAGTTATATATTACATTGTGATTGTATTGGATAATTATGTTGTGTTCTTGGTACTTTTTTGAAAAAAAAATTTTTATTAGGTACTTTTTAAAGATAGACAAAAAAAATATAACGGAAAACTTAACCTCAGCCGTTAGTTGGTACTCTTTTGAAAAGAAAAATTTTTGTTAGGTATTTTTTTGAAAATATTTTTTTATTAGGTACTTTTTTGAAAAAAAAATTTTTATTAGGTACTTTTTGACACTTTTCCCTTATTATTATATACATATGTAAATTTACCCAATGTGCCATAAAATATGATAAAAAAAGTTACTCTATGAACTTTTTTAAAAAGGGTCAAAGAGGGTCAAATTTAAATGGGCTTGAACCGCCCCGGCCCGTTTATCATTTGACATGACCCGCCCCGGCCCGACCCATTTAAATTTTGACCCGCCCCGCCCCGTTGAACACCTCTAGTTATGTGTAATGGAAGAGAGGAGCTAATGGGTAGAAAAATAAGCAAGAAGGAATGCTCTAAGTATGAGAGACTTTGGTGCACCTTCTAGCTTGTATACAAGTGGGTATATATAGGGAAGCATAGGGCATAAGAGCAGTAAACAATGGGCAGCAATATAAAGCATGACAGCAGCTAGCAAATCACGTAGAGGACAGTAGCTTGGTTGAGCACTGTACAGTGGCTTGATCAGAATGTTTGTGGCTGCTGCTTGCTATTTCATTTGTGCCCTTTTGGTCCCCACTTTGTACTACTCTTGAGTACTTGTCTTGGAGCCCAAGACATACACCACCAAGCCTTCATTCATCCATGTTTCCACTACTCTTAGTACATTGTACTAATGGTACTTGAAGATACTCAAACACCCAATCAAAACATAGTACTTTGTCCTCTTCTTGATTACACTAAATTACTAGATTAATTAACTTAATCTTGTTATGATTATTTGGTAACTCAAGTCACCAATTGTTAGGATTAGAGCACCTAAACTCAACCAAGAAAGTCCACCCCTCTCAAGAATGCACCTACACCCATTACTATCTAAGGCACCCAAGGAAATCAAATTCTTCTTCATATCGGGTACATGTCTCACATTGCTCAAAGTGCGTACTATACCATCAAACATCCTCACTCTAACGGAACCAATGCCCACCACCTTACATGAGGAATTGTTCCCCATAAGTACTACACCTCCATTCACTCCCTCATAGGTAGTGAACCAATGCCTATTTGGGGTGATATGGTATGAACACCCCGAGTCAAGGATCCATTGATCCCTACACTTGTCCCTCGACTCCACCGCAAGAAGTATTGGACTATCATCACTATAGTCCCCATCGTCGCTCCTATGAACCACAGCTGCCGTCTCATGAGAAGTGGATCCATTCCCATTCCACTTCCCTTTGCCCTTATTCAACTCCGGACAAAATCTCTTGAAGTGACCCTTCTTCTTGCAATTGTAGCACACTACGCTCCTTTGTCTAGACTTTGATCTAGACTTGCCATGTTTGGGTTTATTTTCCCCAAAGTTGCCCTTGAATCTTCCTCTCACCACAAGTCCTTCCCCTTGTGATCCATCATCACCCTTGGTCAATTGTTTGTCTATCAACTCCCTTTGCAACAAAGCTCCCTTGACCTCTTCAAGTGTAATGACTTCCTTCCCATACAAGACCGTCTCTCTAAAATGCTTATATTCTTTGGGCAAAGAACATAGCAACTTGATGGCAAGATCTTCATCATCCAAAGATACATCAAGATTGCTCAAGTCCATGACTATGGAGTCAAACTCATCAAGATGTGACTTGAGTGAACTCCCTTCCTCAAGTCTAAGATCGTGCAACTTGCTCTTCAACAACAAACGGTTCGTCACCGACTTCCTCATATACAAGGATTCTAGCCTAAGCCAAAGCCCCACCGTTGTCTCCTCCTTTGCCACCTCCCTAAGCACCTCATTAGAAAGACTCAATTGTATCAATGTAAGAGCCTTGATGTCCAACTCTTCAAACTCCTCTATGGACATTGTTGAAGGCCTCTTTGCTTTCCCCAACATTGCCTTCTCTAAACCATTTTGTACCAAGATAGCCCTCATCTTGAGTTTCCACAACCCAAAGTTGACATTTCTATCAAATTTCTCAATCTCAAATCTTGTTACACCCATGGCTATACTTTACCCCTTCAAGAACTTCCAAGAACCTTGAATCCTAAGCACTTTAACCTCCTTAAAATGCAACCTATGCTTTGATACCAATTTGTTAGGATTAGAGCACCTAAACTCAACCAAGAAAGTCCAAACACAAAGATAAAGAATCACAAAAAACAATAGAGAAGACACACAATTTTGGGAGGTGGAGAAAACCACAATATCAATGTGATAATGTGATAAAAAACTCCACCCTTGTCAACAATTGAATGAGTATTATTGCACACTTGATGTTTGTACACAAGAACCCCTTAGGATGATCAACTAAGAGAGAATTGATCAAAGTCGCCAAAACCTCTCACTAAATCCTAAGTATTTTGTGGCTCTCCACTAGGGATGGGCATGGGTCGGATCTGGGTCGGGTCCAGCAAGACCCAGATCCAGACCCTAATTTTTTTATTGGACCCAAACCCGGACCCGGATCCGTAGGGTCTAAAAATTTTAGACCCGGACCCAAACCCTTAGGGTCTGGCGGGTCTAGGGTCTGGGTCCAACACAATTTTATTTTTTTTCCTAAAATTTTTTAAAAAGTATATGATGAAGTGCAACTTTCAACCATTTGCATAAAATTATTTAAACATTTTTGACTAACGAGGATCTTCTAATACTTAATACTAATTGAGCGAAACATATGAAGTTTTTCAACATTCAAGTTCTTATAACGAAATATTTATCAAGTCTATAATTTTTAAAGTATTGATACAACGACCAAATTTTAAATTACATGAACCGATAAAGTTTAAAATAACGCAATGTTAAAAAATATAACAAAATTTCAAATCAAGCAATTACATACACATAATACCTAATATATAACTTTTTTTAAAAAGATGTAAATGGGTCCATGGGTCGGATCTGGGTCGAATCTGGGTCTCAGATGTGAAGACCCGGACCCGGACCCGGACCCTAAGGTCATGGACCCAGATTCGACCCGGACCCATAGGGTCCAAAAAAAGGAGGACCCAGACCCTTAAAATTAGGGTCGGGTCGGGTCTAGACCCTTAGGGTCCAAGACCCGTGCCCATCCCTACTCTCCACTCAATCCCAATTGTACATGCAAATGATCTTACATTATATTTACAAGTGTTTACAATAGCCTTATATAGGCTTTGGACTAATCAAGAATGATTACAAGTGGTTCTTGAATGATATATAAAATAAGCCGCAAAACAGAATATCCCGTGCATGTTGCTCGACCGGGTCGAGCGAGCAGAGAGGTCGAGCGGATGGGTCGAGCGAGAGATCAGAATGTAGACAGAAGCTTCTGATCTCTTGCTCGACTGGTCGAGCATATCCAAGGGGTCAAGCCACTTGGTCGAGCGGTGCTCCAGACCACACTAACAGCTTCAACATATTCCCAACACTTATATATCATCAAACACTTTATGTAACACTTCACACACAAGCATACTTTGGACTTATTGAGTCACCACATCTAACACCAATAATCCTAACAATTATTTTTATTTTTATTTTTATTTTTTTGTTAAAATTTGAAATACCAACTGAAATATTCACGATTCTGTTAGTAGGTATGTTTTGACAAAAAGTTAAATTTTCTAGGCATTTTTTGACAAAAAAAAATTGTTAGATGTAGTTTTTGACAAAAGTTAAGTTCTTCTAGGTAGGGATGGCAACGGGTCGGATCTAGACCGGGTCCAGATGGATCCGGATCCAGATCCGTTTTCAAGAACAGGGTCCAGATCCAGATCCGGATCCGATCCGGATCCGCGGGTCCAATTTTTCAAGACCCAGATCCGGATCCGTGGATACTGCTGATCTAGTACCGGGTCCGGGTCCTAAACGGGTCTGCCTTTATTTTTGCTAAATTATTAAGCAATACCACTGTCTGCATAAAATGGTAGCTAAATTACCAAGCAATAATATTGTTTGCATTAATAATGACATGTAAAAACACTTGATAGCTACAAAATATAAGATCATAATTTATAATAATCATAATAATAGTTAAAATTATGACAAAATATATTTATCCAACCAACCCAATTACCTGTTAAGCAATTAATATCACATGTAAATTAAAGCATGATTAAACTGGGAAATGGGAATTAAGTGGGAGTGAGAATTAACTAGAATTAAATATATATTTGATATATTAAAAAATAAAACGGGTCCTCAGATCCGCGGGTCCGGGTCTGGGTATTTTTCTCAGACCCGGATCCGAATCCGTGGAATTTAATTGGACCCAGACCCGACCCGGATCCGATGTGTCTATTTTTTTGGGACCCAGATCCGTAAAAACGGATACGGATCCACGGATCCGGGTCGGGTCCAATACCCATTGCCATCCCTACTTCTAGGTATTTTCTAACAATTTTCCTTTCATTATACTTAATATAAAAGAGCTACTTTTGTCAAAGACCCTCTATTGGTGAGACAAGCTCAAAATAAGAAATCTATGAGGGTGTTTGGCAAATAGCTGATAGCTGGTAGCTGAAACTGATTATAGTGGCTGATTTGACCAGCTGATTTTATTAAGGGAAATTATCAATGGTGCCCCTGTGTTTTGGCCTTTTATCAATGGTCTACAATCTTTTTTTTTTCCAATAGCACCCCTGAGGTTTGACGTTAACTCACGCCGTGACACTTTTAACGATTTTTCGTTAAGTTGCCGTTAAGTTTTTTAAAAAACAAACCATGGTTTGTATATGTTTAACTCAATGAGTTTGGCTCCTGTTTTTCCCTCCTCGAAAATTCTCTCTGGTCTTCATCATCATCTTCATCTCCTTGCTTGACGCCATTTTTGTCGAATTTCTTCATCTGTGCTGCTTGATTTGACGCTGGTAAGTACTCGATTTGCCCTAACTTTTCTTTCTGTACATGCAACTACATGTTCTTTGTTGTTTTGTGCCCTAAATGTCGACTGTAATGGTAGAATAATTTGGTTATTTTGTTCTTAAATGTGGTAGTTTTAGGGTTTTTTTTGTTGAATTATGGTTTTTGTTGATGTTCTGGTTGTTTATGTGTAACAGTAAACCCTAGAAATTAGGGCTTTTTTGAATTTTGAAAGTTGGGTGCAATTTATGAATGTTGATGGTTTTTTTTTGGTTTTTTTGTTGATAGATTGTAAATGGATGACTGTGTGTTGTTGAAGTTTGTATATAAGGGTACTGAGACTGAAGTTTTTGTTGAGGACGTAGACTTAGTGAACTTGCTTGACATGATCATAGACTATTGGGACAAAGCAGAGTCCATGGGTCATTTGATGCCTAAGCATCCTAGTTTCACTTATGTGTATAAGAAGAAAAACGTTCATATTGTTGATGACAAGACACTGGTTGAGATGATGTTTAGTAGGAATAGAGGAGTTGAAAGTATTGTCATCAAAGTTGGAGACTCAAAACCTAGTGTATTGTTAGATAATGCTAGGAGACTTAGGGAAACCCTAAAGGAAAATGCAAGGAAGAAAGAGTTGGAGGCTGAAATTGGTAGGAATAAACCTGTGTCATCTGATGATGGGGATGATGATGATGTTGTGATGATAATTCCAACCCCTAGTCTACCCCAAGAGAAGTTGAATGTAAATGTTGATGATGATATAAACCTCACTGCTGTTGATGAACATGTTGATGAGCATGTTGGTGTGCAAGTTGATGAAATGGTAGTTGATGATATTGATGAGCATGTTGATGATATGGCTATTGATGATGTGGTACTTGATGATATGGCTGTTGATGATGTTGTAGTTGATGATATGGCTGTTGATGATGTGGTACTTGATGATGTTATAGTTAATGAGCATGTTGATGAACCTGACCCCCTTCCAACCCCAACACTGCCTGCTGAACCTGATCCCATTCCAACCCCATTACTGGCTGATGATGTTGATCCCATTCCAACCCCTTTAGTTGATGCTGAACCTGACCCCCTTCCAACCCCAACACAGCTTGATGATGTTGATCCCATTCCAACCCCTTTACAGACTGTGAAGCCTAAGACACCAAACAAAAAGAAGGGTTACTGGAGACCCAAACTGCCTGTCCTAAGACCTAGGAAGAAACCAGTAGAGACCATTGTGTTGGAGAGTCCACCATCTCCTGGTGACATCAATGATGTCATTCTTGAAAACGTGGAGTTCTTGAATGAGATGAATGAAGAAGTACATGAGGAGAATGAGGAGGGTAACATTGACACAACCCCAACCAAAACAACCCCAATTAAATCACCCAAGAAAACCCCCAAGAAGTCAACCAAAAGAACCCCAGTTAAAACCCCCATGAAATCAACCAAAAAAACAGTAAAAAATAAACCTAAAGAAACCCCAACCAAAACACCAAAGACAACTATAACCAAAAGAATTCCTAAGAGTACTTTGAGGAGGAAGGGTATAAAGCAAGTGGTTACTAGAAGGTCTCCAAGGCTAGTTGAATTGAGCAAAGAAAAAGAAGGTGTTGCATCTACTTCAGGACACATACCTTCAGAAAGTGAGGATGAATCCTTTATTCCATCAGTGCACACAAGTGACAGTGACAGTGAGAGTGTGCCACTGATTGACAGTGATGAGGAGATTGAAGTTGAGGATATTGATGTTGTTGATGATTCATTTGACCCTTATGATGGTCTAGTGTGGGATGATCATTGTGATACATTTGGTAGTTACTTGAATAAGTTGTATAGGAATGGACAATTGTTTGAAGATAGCACATTTGGCAACATACAAATTAGAGAGTGGCAACTGTTTACTGACAGGCAACACATTAAAGATGTAATTAGGAATTATTGCATTCAGTCTGGGTTTTCTTTAGTGATTGATAAGTCTGATAAGCGTAGGTATACAGCTAGATGTAGTGATGCTAATTGTGATTGGAGGTTACATGCATTTATTCTCCCTGATGGTATTACTTGGGCAATCAAAAAAATTACAAATTCTGAGCATACATGTTTAGGACTAGAAACAAAAAACAGTATGGTCACTGTTAAATGGGCATGTAATGCATTACTTGAAGATATCAGGGCTAACAATGACATCCCAGGTAAAGCCTTGAATGAGTTGTTGTGGTCCAGATATGGTGTTGAGATGGCTCAAGCTGGGTTGTACAGAGTTAGGAACATGGCTTTGAATATCATCAATGGGGGACATGATACATCATATAGTTTTCTGCCATCTTATTGTGAAATCATCAAGGCAACTAATGAAGGTTCTCATGCCAACTGTGTTTGGTATCCTAATACTCATCCTGAGTATCCCTTGGTTTTTAAGAGCATCTTCATTTCTTTCAAGGCATCATTGGATGGCCTTTTTGCTGGCTGTAGGAGTTTGATAGGGGTTGATGGGTGTCATCTTAAGGGGAATTATGGAGGAGTCTTGTTATCTGCAATTGCCCTAGATGGCAATTAGGGATGGTCACGGGTCCAGGACCCTGTTGGACCCGCCCCAGACCCGCCCCTTTTTTAAGGGTCTGGGTCTTATTTTTTGAGACCCATCGGATCCGGGTCGGATCTGGATCTAAAAAATATTTGGCGGGTCCGGGTCCGGGTCCAATATCTGGACCCTGGACCCGCCCCTTGGACCCTTATAAATATAAAATTGTCTATTTTTATTTGTCATTTACATATGAATTTTGCCCCAAACATTTTTTTCTTTTTATATAATCATAATATATATGAATAATATATGTTACTTGCTAAATGCTAACCCAATTACCCTTATTTCATGGACTCGAACTAGTGTTTATAATATAATAAAGCGTATATGGACAACGCTATGCAAGTTTAGATGTTAAATTAGTATTAAATATTTGTAAAATACGATAATAACTCTCTTACAAATATACGAAAAATATAATGACTTACAAATATTTCAAATTTGACAAATTCAAGAGACTTTTTTTAGACCCACTAAGGACCCATTAAGGACCCTAGACCCATCAGATTCGAAGGGTCTGGGTCCGGGTCTGAAAATTTTGGACCCTTAGGGTCCGGATCCGGGTCTGGATCTCAAAAAATTAAAAGGGTCCGGGTCCGGGTCTGGTTGGACCCGCTCCAGACCCGCCCCATGACCATCCCTAATGGCAATAATGAAATATTTCCAATAGCATGGGCTATTGTATCAAGTGAGGATGAAGAAAGTTGGAAGTTTTTCATATGGCATCTCAAACATGCTCTTGAACCAAGTCAAAGAGGAGACAACTGGTGCATCATCTCAGACAGGCAGAAGGTAATGAATCCTTTATTCCAATCAATTTTTTTTTTGTTTGTTTTTTTTGACTAACACAACTGATTGTGCAAATACAGGGCATTGATAAAGCCATAACTGATTTATGGCCTAAGGTGCAAAGGAGGTATTGTTGCAAGCACCTTAGTGCCAATTGGAAGAAGGTGTTTCTTGGTCCAAAGTTGTGGCAGCTCTTCTGGTTGGCATGTGGGGCTTTCTCCACATTCACCTTTGGAAAGGCAATGAAGGAGCTTGACAAGGAAAACAAAGCAGCAAGGAGATGACTAGCTGAGTTGGGTCCACAAGATAGGTGGACAAAGCATAAATTTGATACAAACTTGAAGTGTGATATAAACAAAACTAATTTTGTTGAATCTTTTAATGCAACCCTAGGAACTGATAGGTGCAAGCCAGTGCTAACTTTGTTAGAGGGGATTAGGAGGGTAACAATGGTTAGGTTGGCAACTAGGAGGCAAAAATGTGATGCTTGGGATAAATTGTGTCCAAACATTGTGAAGAGAGTGCAACAATTGTGTAATGATAGTAGGTCATGTAGGGCTTTCATGTCAAGTGTAGGTGAATATGAAGTAATGGAGGGAAAATCTGCACTTGTAGTTTCTTTGAACAACCACACATGCCTTTGCAATGTGTGGCAACTCACAGGTATACCTTGTAAGCATGCAATGCGTGCAATACTACATGAGGGTCTAGATCCCCATTCCTTTGTCCATGAATGTTATTCTGTTGAAAGATACAAGATGGCTTATGGTGAAAGCATTAAGCCTATTCCTGATCAAGACAAGTGGCCAGCTTCAGATTCTCCTTCCATACTGCCACCAATCATTAAAAGAGGGGTTGGAAGGCCTTGTAGAAACAGAAGGCGAGCTGAGGATGAAGAAAGGAAGGGCAAACGTAGCAAGACAGTGACATGTGGAAAATGTGGGGAATTTGGACACAACAAGTCCACTTGCAAAGGAGGGGCAACTAAGAAGCAAAGGCTACAAAAACAGCCTGATGAAGCATCAACATCGAAGGTGAATAAGAAGAAAACAGTGCCAAAATCGAAGGCCTCACAGAAGGGCAAGGGCAAAGTCCACAGTTGAATACTACTATGTAATTACTTATGCTTTTGGAACTTAAACTTATGTATGAAAATTATCTAACTTTTGTATGAACTTAAACATTGTAGGCAAATTATCTAACTTTGGAACTTAAACTTTTGTAATTACATAAGAAGTAATATTATTATGAAGACATGTGTTTACTAAAATCCCATTTCATTTCATTGCTTAATAATTCATACAACATTACTTAATTTAGGGCTTAATAATAGCCCTAATTGAAAAAGATACATAATTTAGGGCTTAATAAAAGCCACAACCAACAATAACAACAAAATAATTACAACATACTTCATGAAATCAGCAACCCTAACTAATCCATCAACCTTATCAGACAACCCTAAAACAGTAGCTTTCAGTTCCCTTAATTCTTCCATATTCATGGCATCAGGAGCAGGACCTTGAGCATCTGCAAGTGTAGCTTCATGAAGATTTTCCTTCAAATCATAAGAATATCCCCATTCAAATGCTTGACAAGAAATGCATTTGTAGTAGATTCTTCCAAGATTTGTCACTGAACCCGAAACCCTAACATCATAAAATTTGGAGGGATCACAGTCGCATTTCTTCAACCGTACCCAGCTATCACCAGCTTCGACCCTAGGATGGCCTGGTGTCTTTTGGAAGTACCGGAGTAGACCTTGCCGCAAAAAGAAGAGTTCTTGGATGAGGTAGCCATGGATGGAAGGAGAAAGAAGAAGCTAAGAGAGAAGAAGGATGGTTATCGTTTTTTCTGAAATGCAAATGAAGAAGAAGCAAACACATGGTATATAAACATGATACATTAACCATGGTTGAGTTAAAAATTATACTTAACGTCAACATAACAGAAAAAATACCAAAAGTGTCACGGTTGTTACTTTGACTGAACCTCAGGGGTGCTATTGGAAAAAAAAAAGATTGTAGACCATTGATAAAAGGCCAAAACACAGGGGCACCATTGATAATTTCCCTTTTATTAACTAGTTTGACCAGCTGATTTTGAACTCGTTGCTATAAGCAGCTTATTCAAAAACAGCTTATTCGTATCAATAAGTTATTTCAACCAGCTGATTTACCAAACACTATCTTTAGCTGGTTTGACCACCCAACCCTCTATTTAAATCCAAATAAGCTAAAATTGTTCGATAAGCTAATTTGCCAAACACCCCCTATATGTTGATAATTTGTATTAGTTAGCATTGGTTGGACTATTCAACTTAAAGATGGAGTGTCTCATGGAGTTCTGGTGAAACCGTACCATACATGAATTTGTGAATATAATATAGTTTCTTTATTCCACAAAATTTGCTTTTGCTCCACTTTCTTTTATGTTATTAAATAAAATTTGCTCAATTTTATTTTTTAGTCATGACTTATAATCCTTCTTTGGTTCTCATTTACACATTTAATTTACTTTTTATTCTTATCCACACATTTCTCACTTTTTAATTTAAATTGTCACTTTACCAATATTTTTAAATTTTTCCACCATTTGTCATTGGAACAAAATTAGTGGGACATAGGCGATAGATGCATATTTATAATAATTGTTTTTTAAAGTTTGTAAATATCTTATCTTACAAATATAAAAAATTAAATTACCGTGAATAATACAACCTTTTAACTTTTTCCTTCAATTTTACGAACTTTTGATCAACTATAAATAATACGAACTATAGGTTGTATTTTCCTCTAGTATCCCAAATTACCCGCAACCTATTAAACATGTCAATTAGTAAAAGAAATAAATTAAAAAAAATAAAACAAAACAAAACAAAATCATCCTTCCCTCTTTATGCCTCACCCTAGCAGCCACCACCTTGTCTGCCCTTTCCCAGCAACCTTCTCCTTCCCGCCGTACTCGTACCCCACCGTACCACCTCCCCACCACTAAAACCATACTCCTCTCCCCAATCAATTCCTTTTTCTTTCCCTTTTTCCCATTTTAACAGCTTCCTACACCACCACCCCACCGCAGAAGCCTCCCTCACCACACCCCCAGTGACCATCGCATCACCATACTCAGATCCTCCCCTTATATTCCAAACTTACCCTTAAACCCAGACCCAACATTAAACCCCAACCCACACCTCGAAAGTTGAGCCCACAACTCTCTATTTGGTGGATATGGGATAGTAATTGTTGTTGAAGTTACGCAAGTGGGTGAGGGTTGGAAAAGCCATTCACGTGAAAGCGAGAGTTAGGATAGCTGACGATGGGAGAGGCGAAAAGGATGGGGTAGCAGTGGATAGACGAGTTAGGGAGGGTTTAATTTTAATTTATTTTTTTCTTTTATTAATTTTAATTTACCTTTATTTTTTGACCAAATCATAAATACTATTAAAAGAACTGTATAATGACAAATGGCAGCTCTTTAGAGCTTTGCCAAATGTCATGATTTTACAGGACTTTATTTGATTGCGTGACATAAAGTTATCCAGTTGACAGATATTTTCTGAAAAATTATAATTAGAACTAAATTAAATTTAAACATAAGTTGTAATTTTTTTAAGATATCTTATAACTGTTAAAATTAACCTTTGATTTAACTTTAAAAGATATGTCTTTTATTTATTTTAGTAAATTAAATTTTATTATAAATAACAATTTAAAATATTCGTGTATTACACGGGTTTCTATACTAGTCACCTATAATAATAGGTTGGGTGACCTATTTGAAATCTTTGGATGCTAGAGGGGAACAAGGCTCAAAGTTAGTATTATTCATATTTAATCAAAAGTTGAAATTATTGTAAGGAAAAAAGTAAAAGGCTGTATTATTCACAGTAATTTTTCAAATATAAAAAGACTAAAGAACTAGATATTTCTTATTTTGCAAAACTAGACAATTGATTCATTGTTTATGTATGATTGAAATAATCTTATTATGTTTATGCCTGATAATTTTGTTTGGTTTGAATTTTTTTTGGGTTAGGTTTTTCGTTTGGTATTGTAATTTCATACGCATTTGTCTTATTTACAAATATAAAAAGCACCAAAGAATTTAATATTGTTCTCTAGGGAAAAAATAAATCGTTAATTCATTGTTCCCTCTTTTCCAACATTTCTTTCTCAATTTCTCTTTTCCTTCCTCCTCTACTTTTCATTCTTCTTCCTCATACTTTCCATTCCTCTTTCTCTATGTTTTGTTCTTCCTGCTCACGCCTTTTCTCCCTAAAGCATGGTGGGACAAAAAAAGACATAATAATAGTAATAATAATAATAATAATAATAATAATAATAATAATAATAATAATAATAACAATAAGAGATGTTTTAGAGCCACCATCTCTCTTCTTTTTCTCTCTACGATTCGCTCTGTTGGCGATCTCCAATCGCCCAGCCATGGTGCGTAGAAGGCGTGGTCGACCATCGAGAAAAGGGCTAGCAGGGTGTGCTTCTTCTTCCTTATAAAGGTTTAAGGCGAGAAATTGTGGTTGAGGGTCCCCAAACTAAAATAGCCATCGTCGAAGTGCGAAGAAACCCTAAAATGAAACTTCCATTCAAGCTGCTGGCTTAAGGATTGCAATTAAGATTCAGTTTTGAAAGAGTATAATCCCAATTTTAGAGTTCGAAAATCAAACCCTAAACTGAGATTTCGATTAGTCTCGTGATTTTACCCTAATCGAATTAGGGGCTGTAGATGCTGATCGATCTCTGCTGAAGGGTCGATTTTCACTACTAAATTCACACGATTCCGGTGCATATGCAGGTATTTGTACCATGGTTTGTTCGTTTGTTTTAAATTCCATAAATATTCTAGTTTCGACCTCCCAACTCGACTTGGGTGGTGATCGAAGGTAATGGCTGATGGTAGATCCCTGATTTGGGCTTTTAGCTCTCGTATGAACTGCATATAGCAGTTTTGTCTCTTAAGGGTAGCAATTGTGGTTGCTTCTCCTTTATCTCTTTCAATTAAAGAAGAAAACTCTTGTTGGCTTGTGTGAATGTGCTGCGAGGGTAGTTCTGCTGCTTAGCTAGGTTCCCTCACCAAGACTGCTACCTCACTGTGTCCAACAAGTTGCTAGTTTTTGCAATAGCATAGGCAAGTTGTTGAATGTATGGTTTGCCTTTGGGTGCTGGCTGTTTTCTCGTCCAACGGGAAGCAGACCCATTGTCATATCTGCTGGTGGGTAGGTTAACAGTTCCTATGTTGAACTGGTTTGGAAATAGATTGGCATCTGCTTTTTGGTCTGAACTATCTGCTTGCGTTTTGGGGTGGTAATTGCGGCTACTGTGACGTTAGGTGGTATGGGTGATTCATGGGTCCGAGAGTTTGTCTGATTGTAGGGTATGGTGCCTCTTAGTTACCCTGATTTGTTAAGGGAAGTTGTATTGAGAGAGGGTCCGTATGCCCCCTTCCCCTAGCATGGTAACTACGAATATCGGCCTATTCCCGGAGCAATCAATCCCTCTGTGAGAACCCCGGTCTCTCCCACTACATCGGTTTTTGTTAAAGATGATTGGTCTAAAGATGTTCTGAAATCTACTTGGAGCATTGAGTATTTGTTGAATTATCTATATGCTGCTGATTACTATGGCAATGTGATTGGAGTGCCTTATTTTGGTTATGTATTGGACCTAAGCTGCTTGCTATAAGCTTCAAGCATACTGAAGCCACACACTAGCAGCATTTGAGCCGTGGGTTTTGGGTCTTGGTGGCTGCCTCGAACATGCAAAACTTGTGGACCATGGCTAAGATGGATTTGATCCGAGATTGTAATCTGAATAGTGAAAGACAAACCATTGTTTTTGCACAGTATAATATTGTAAAGAATGTCAATTGTATTGGTGTAGTGATCTAACGTTATTGTATAGCTAGGAGATACTATCTTTTTTTTTGGAGACGTCTTCCCAAACCTCGCGGATGACAAGGGGCATGTCCCTCGGAGCGTCGTTTGGCTTGACCTCTCAATCTGTTGAACTCGTTGTAAGCTTCAGATATTTTTCTGGCATTTTATAAGATTTACTTTGCCAAAAAAAATAATAACAATAACAATAACAATAATAATAATAATAATAATAATAATAATAATAATAATAATAATAATAATAATAATAATAATAATAATAATAATAACTAGCTTGAATCCCGTGCCAAGCACGGATAATTTTAAAAATTATAATAATAAAGTAAACATAAATAATATAGTTTAAATTATCATGATATTAATTGGTTATTTGTTAACTATAATAAATCTATTGAAAATAATATTTAACGTGTAAGAGAAATTAAACGTATCAATTTACATTTTCTTATGCACGTAATATCAATTATTATAATAATTATAATTTAATCTTTTGAATATATACTTCTATGTGTATTTTTGTATATATAATATAATATACTTTTTGAATATATAGTTTGATTATTTAGGCGTGAAAATTTCAATAAGATACTTTTTTTGATTTCTCTTTTAGTATATTACTAAAGATTGATAGATAGTATGGATACTTTGATTGAAAACAGTGTGATCACCAATTAAATGAAAGTTCATGGACAAAAAAAATCAATATCTTTGGAAAAATTGTTTATATCTTGATATTTTAGAAAAAATTAAAATGTTAAAATTTGAAAGCTATAGGTATGTAATATAAAATTTTTTATGGGATGTTGCTATGTAATACAAATAAATTTAACTCAGATCTCAATATTTTAGGAAAATAATTAGAAAAAATATATAACTTCTTAATCTAATTAACCCATATTTATTACAACAATTCATTTTATTTATTTTTAGAATAATTTGCGATTTATAGCTAAAAAAATTAGCTCTTTTGCAAATTATATACTTAATGTTTATTTTTTGCGAATTACCGTCACCAAAGTATCAAAGCTTACAGGTTCAAGTTAAAAACACCGAACTCCGACCTCTTAAACTAAAATTACGACCACCAAAATGGTAAAAATTTTGATATATTTTTTTTATGTTGAATAGGTGTTAAAATGTGAATATGAAAGCTAATGGCGACCACAAAAAAGGATTTTAATTGATATTTTATTACAGAATGATCTTAAAAAAGATTGATAATTATTTCACAGAATAAGTGGCCATTTGATTGATATTTTATTATAAAATGATCTTAAGAATATATTATAATCAACCTAAAATTAGCATAAGATTGATAATTAATGACCATATTTGATTGATTAATGTGATTGATGTAAAGCAGAAAGAATTTTTTAATTACCATATTTAGCCGAATGAAGGATTTCCTAGTATATACCCTTGTCTTTTGGAGGGAAAATATTGAATGTGAGAGTGACAAGTGTCTTATTGAAGAACCCTTTTAGTATATAGTAATAGATAATAATAATAATAATAATAATAATAATAATAATAATAATAATAATAATAATAATAATAATAATAATAAGAAAATCGCTTGACAAAAAAAAAAATAATAATAATAATATATTAGTAAGGGGGCCGAAGCCAAAATTACAAATGATCGCATTTTCAGTAAGGGGGGTCGGGCCTCCGTCGGCCCTCTGTGTGGCTTCGCCTATGTCCGTAATCCGTTCTAAAATACTCGCTACATTATGGTTATTGACACTAGTCACTATTCATTTTTATTTATATATTGTGGCTAACGTGCAAGAAAAAATATAGTCAAGTGAGATCTTGTTTGAATCGTAAAATCACATACTTTTATAATAATAATTTTTTATAATTTTTAATTATATACTCCTTCCGTTCCAGTTTACTTGTCCCATTTCCTTTTTTGGCAATTCCTCATTACTTGTCTCATTTCCTTTTTTGGCTATCTTTTTCTTACCTAAATACCCCCACTTTTCCAATTCACAATACTCCACCACCACCTTTACAATTAATTTAATCAATTAAAAGACTCAACCACCACATTTTCCAATGGACCCCACTACTACCTTAAAATCCGTGTTAGGTCAAATGGGACAAGTAAAATGGATCGGAGGGAGTAATTTAATATATGAATAATTAAAATAATATGTATAAAAGTCAAATATAAAAAGTATAGTAGAAAAAAAAAATTACATACAAAGTAGGATGAAAAAGATAGGAATTTATGACGAATCATTAGGGGATAATTAATTGCCAATAGTCGTCATGAACTGGGATGGATTGAGAAATAAAATGTTGATTGTTACAATTAATAACGCATTTAGCACAAAATAATCAAAAGTCGATGTAGTATAGTGGTGAGTATACCCGCCTGTCACGCGGGTGACCCGGGTTCGATCCCCGGCATCGGCGTATTTTTTTTTTTTTTTTTTTTTTTAATTTTTTGCGGCAGCTCTTTTTGGGGAAAAATATAAAATAAGTCTAAAGAGTATGTATTCACTACTCTAGTAAATTTCATAGTTGAGCAAAAATCTTCACGAAAACCAACATCAGAGTCGTTTTTGTTAACCTTGAACAAAATTGTTTGAAGTAAATACCAAAAACCCATCAATCCAGCATGAAATTAGCAGGATTAAAATCCTTAGAATCAGCTCATGACGATTCAATCTGGGCAGCAACATGGGTTCCAGCCACTGAATCTCGCCCATATTCTCTGCTCTTAACCGGCTCTCTCGACGAAACTGTTCGTTTATGGAAGGCTGATGACGACGTCGTATTGGAGCGCACCAACACAGGTCATAGTCTCGGTGTGGTTTCTGTTGCGGCTCATCCTTCAGGGGTCATTGCTGCGTCGGCTTCTCTTGATAGTTTTGTTAGGGTTTTTGATGTTGATTCTAATAACACTATTTCTACCCTCGAGGCTCCTCCTTCTGAATCTTGGCAATTGCAATTTCACCCCATGGTATATTTTTTGTTAGGCCAAATTTTTGGGTTTTGGTTTGTTTCCCAGTTGATAATTTTGTTTAATTTTTGACAAATTGAAGTTTTTTGGGTATATTTTGTTTTTCTTGAAGAATTTGTGGGTTTTACCTGTTTGCCATGGTGAGATTCAGGAGTAATTATCTGCGTTCTTACTCTAACCTGTACGGTTTCACTGTTTATAAGGTATTAATTTTTAAAAAAGTTAATTTTGGAAGAATTGAAGTTTTTGAAGTTTATCCTTGGGCGAAATTTCTTTTTCTCGAGAATTTTTGGTTGTTTCCCATGTAAGATTCGGAAGTACTTGTTTACATTTGTTGTACATTGTATATTTTTTTGCTTGGAGTTTTATATGGTGACCTGATGACTTGATGAGTAACTATTGTTGATTTATGAGGACTTTGGAGTAGGAATGGCTGTTCTATCATACATTGCTAGCTGTTGTGATGGCAGGATGAAGTTTACTTTAGATTAATCAATTTCTGTTTGAAATTTGTTGACTATGTTTTTCCGATGGATTGAAGGGTGTTCGTACAAGTTTGTTAATCTTTGATATTATTGACATCTTGATTTATGAAACACTTTGAGTCCATGATTGGATTTATTTAGGACTAGAAAAGTTTTAATCTTCAATATAAGGTTTAAGTATACATCACTTTGCATTGTATTAGTATATGCTTTTATCAAACAAAGCCATGTGAGGTACACCGAACTCTTACGCTTTCAGATATATGCCTTTATCACATTCGGGAATAAGAACTTCAAGTTGAGATAGAAAAGAGTTATATCTTTAGGGTTTTTCGTATAGTATAGTATACAAGGCCATGTGAATGGAATCTAATCTTACATTTGCTGTTATTATTCTCTTTCGATTAAGGATAAACTATTAGCTTTAATGCCGTTTATGCATTGGGGTTAGTTATATGAATCTATTGTTTTCATTTATGATACAAGTTTGTAGTGGGACAATCTGCCTGGTGCTGGTATGGCCTGGTATTTTATATTAATGTTTTCTTGTTATGGTATTTGTTTGGTTTTTTAAGATCTAATCAGCCTATTTACTTTGAGTCTTGTATTGTCGTGCCTAGCCGTTTGATGGTTTCTTAGCCATTTCATTTCCGTACAATAATTTTGGTCTTTTGCAGCTCATGACTTTAAGGTTAACTTGATTGGCAATGTTTTATTCAATATTGCATCATGTTATCCTTTAGTCATAGAGTTGCATGTTCATTTACTTCATGAATCGTTTGTATGTATATTAATGGTCTATTTGATTGATGTTAAATGGTGGTTAAGTGCGTTGTAAATTATCATGAACGTACCTTGTCAGTCTCATGGTGATGAAACTTTGATCATAAAAAGTTTTTTTTTCATGATTTTCTGTTGACACCTCTCCAAATGGCAATGCATTGGAATAAATTTTGTGAAGAAAATGAAATGATTGAACTTAAACACGTATTTTAATTGTACTTGTCAAGAAATTTTCCTATCAAAAATACACTAACTTTTTCATTACCATTTTTACCATTTAATTGTTTGTGATTGATAAATGATGTTTGTAAACAAATGAGATGTAAAGAGCCCATGGTAATCTTCCAAGAATGTCACATGCCAAGGTCTATTGTGCTGCCTGCTTGTCAACCCCATATATATTTTCTTCTGAATTTCCATTACCGCCTATTGTCACTTTGAAGGTGGTAATGAGAGGTAATGGATGGAAATAAAATTTCCGAGTTGGACTTCTATAAGATGCAAGGAGTTCTTTGGAATTATATAGCTTTGATTCCTGAAATGCTAATTTAAGTTGGAGACGACAAAAGCTGCAGTGCTAACGCCTAGCTGTTGGTTGATTTCTTGTATAAAAATATTAAGTTGTCTGAATCATATGCAACTCCTGTGATCAGGGAACTATGCTAGCTGTTGCCGGTGGAAGCAGCACTTCAATCAAGGTATGGGACACTGCAACATGGCAACTCGTTGCAACACTGCAAATCCCCCGTCCTGAAAGTAGTAAACCAAATGATAAAGTGGCAACCAAAAAATTTGTGCTTTCAGTTGCTTGGTCTTCTGATGGGAGGCAGCTGGCTTGTGGCTCAATGGATGGAACAATCTCTGTTTTTGACGTAGCACGCTCCAAGTTCCTCCATCACCTAGAGGGTCACCTCATGCCTGTTAGAACTCTCATCTACTCTCCCAGTGACCCTAGAGTTCTCTTCTCAGCATCTGATGATGGGCACATACACATATATGATGCTGTAGGGAAGAGTTTGATCGGGTCAATGTCGGGTCACTCAAGCTGGGTTCTGAGCATTGATGCAAGCCCAGACGGTGTCGCTATTGCAAGTGGATCGAGTGATAAGACAGTGAAGCTGTGGGATCTCAGCATGCGAGCAGCTGTTCAGAGCATGAGTAACCACTCTGACATGGTTTGGGGAGTAGCATTTCGGCCTCCTGGTGGGGCCGGTGTGCGGTCGTCTGGTAGGTTGGCAAGTGTATCAGATGACAAAAGTATTTCATTGTATGACTATTCTTAGCTTTGGTGGTTCTTGTACAACATTGAGAAGTCAAGTTCAGTTTAAGGCTTCTCTAAATGAAAACTGGGAGTGAGACTTGCTTATTAGAGTTGGATTTAATTCATTGTATTGGTTTCTTGTTCAATCTGTTTACATAGTTTGAATTATGTAGCCTTGTGTCTCGACTCTCGATCAGGTTGTTTGTATCTCAAATCTCAATTACGTTGGGATTCCGGGGTAACGAATTGGTAATGAAATGCTGTTTCCGTCTCAATTTAACTTTTTATTTTACCCCATCAACTTGAATGGTTGGATCTATCATCTAGATTCTGGACAACTAAAGTTGCTATCAAATCTTGAGAATTAGAGAAGTGTTGGGCTTTCAAAGAACATGATAGAGGAAAAATTTGAAATAGATAAGCCTTTTAATAAAAAAAATCAATTAATAAGCTTTGGCGAAAGTTATTTTCAAAAATAAGCGCTTCTTATCACAGAGTGAAGGTTTGTTTTTGTTTGCGGTTAGTAACAACTAATAAAGCTCCGTGGTCAAAAAAAAAGTCTAAGTCTTTGGCATAATTAAATGAGCAGTACTGATAGTCTGGTACTAGTATTTTTTTGACAAATACATAATTTTTATCTTCTTTTAATAAGGAAAATAACTCAACTTGAGTTGGCAAGTAATAGTAATTGAACTCAACTTAATAGCTCTTGTTCTTCAGAGCTAATTATACATCACTTCTAAAACGTTTTGAATTGGAATTAGTAACTAGTTGGGGTGACATTTAAGGTGATTTCACTAAATTTAATGATATTACTTAATTTAAAATAAAATCTAGTTTTACATGTAAAATATATTTAGATGAACCGACAAATGTATTTCTCTTTTTTTAATTAATTTTCCAATTAGTCAATTAAGGTTGTTAACTTTGGGGTTTTTTGAATAGCGTAAATTTGTTGATCTGAAGGTATACTTGATTTGATGAATATTGTTGAATTTAGGGTTGTTGGATTGGTAAATTTATCGTCATTTAATGTTGAAATTAGTATTGTTAACGGTGATTGATATATAGTAATAATTGTGTTATAGAGGAGCAAATTGATAGATTATTTTAACGATGTTCATTCAGGCATTTAATTGATTTCGAATTATGTGTTTTGGGTCTAAAATCAGGTCTTGTATTCGCATTGACTTCTACATAATTTTAAATTCATTTTTAAGTCGAATCAAATCGAATTCGATTATAAAGTTGAATAAATATTAAATCATTGAATTTCTTTTGAACATCTATAGAGTATTACAAAAGACTTGTTTCATTCAATGGTGATTATAGTTTTTTTACTTTAATTATTAAAAAGAAAAATTACCTAGAATAATCCAAACGATTCATTATTTCCCTACAATAATCCCATCAGTTGATTAACCATGAATAATCCCAACTTTAAAGGGTATTTTCCTAGAGTAAACTTGGGTAACCCGATGACCTGCTATAGTAGGTAATTCACCAAAATAAATAAATTATATATTAATTTAAAATTAGAAAATATTTTTGAAAATTTACATAAAAATTCTAAATAATAAAAAAATCATAAATTTTTTATGAATGTTCTTTAACATTTTTTTTCCATATCTTATTTTAATTTATCTTTTTTTTTAAAAAATAAAACTTGCTATAATATATCAAATTATTTCAAAATTCCATCTTCTCAAAAAAAAAAAAAAAAAAAAAACCATTTTTGGCGTTGTATCAAATTATTTCAAAATTGTGGTTTCTGGTGGAGTCTATTACTATCAAGTAATCAAATTATTAAATTTGCATCTCTCCACATTTTGGCAGCACCTTGATCAAGACTTGGCAGAAAGATAACAATGGAGGTCAACAACATCTTTAGACTTCCATGTTTACTTCTCCTATTCTTCTGTCTATGTCTGTCATCAATTTCTGTCACCATAGCTACCACACCTCACCCACTTCTTCACCATTTCAACTCCAACAAATTTCTATTTTCTCCAAGATTTAATAAAATTTATGATACATCTAAGTATGGAAATTTTCAGCTCTTTAATGGCTTGGCTTTGACTCCTCAAATGGGGTAATTTTCCCTCTTTTAAAAGTTTTTTTTGGGTAGTTTGGAACTGAGATTTTTTTTTGTGGGTATATAATATAATGTATTAAAAGTTGTGTTTTTCTTTTTTTTTTCCTTCTCTGCTATGATTGTACATGATCATGAGTTTTCATAGATAATGGGTATGACTCATGATCAAAGATTTTAACTTTGTAATTTGAATTAGGGAAATGCAAGTTCTTTTCTTAGATGATTGTGTGCTTCAATCTGAGATTGTTTTGGTTTATTAATTTGATTCAATGTGATGTTGGGCAGGTGGAATAGTTGGAACTTTTTTGCCTGCAATATAAATGAAACAGTCATCAAGGAGACAGGTATGATTGTTTGAAGGTTAATATATCATTTTACAATTTGTCCAAAGTGTAATTCTGATTCATAGTCATTAATTTAATTTTGATCTTTCTAGGAAACAATAGTTGGGTTATGATAATAGATCATAAGAGGGGTTAGAGAAACTGGTTATCTATCAACATCAAAAAAGGGAACCTCTGATCAAGTGATAGCTATACTTTTGCTGTTTATTAGTATAATGATTTGAAGTCCTTGATTTATTAGTGTGATTTAGAAGATTTAGGGGTTATTGTCAAGGAACCTTCTCAACCAAAAGCTTAAGCTGATGGTTGAGGCCCCAAGATATGTTTTATACTCTAACACGCCCCCTCACACGAGAGCCCTTTGGGCTAGAAGTGTGGATGCGACACAGGCCCTCCTCATACCTGTCGCTGAATATTCCACTTTAAATGAGGGGTGGTTGAGAATCGAACCTGTGACCTTTTGCCACATTGGCTTCTGATACCAAGTCAAGGAACCAACTCAACCAAAAGCTTAAGCTTTTGGTTGAAAGCTTTTGGTTGAGGCCCCAGGATATGTTATATACTCTAACAGTTATTCTGGCTTTTTTTGTTTGCTTGTTTGATCTATTGGAAGTGTTGCCGTTTTTTGGGCTTTTAAGATAATTCGAGGAGTCAAGTGTTTTAAGGAGATGTTTTGTAAAATTAGGTATGGACTGGAGAATGTTTATAAGAGAAAAAGCCATTTTCATCTTGGCATAATAGCCTGCTTTTTGGTGGCTGAAAAGCCATTTACGGAACACTTTTGTCTTTGATTGTTGAGCAACTAATAAACCAAAAACCAAAATCCAACCAAAAAGCTAATGGAAAAGCAAACTACTAAACATCTCCTTAATGTGAGGGGTACCTCGGCAATATATAAGAGATATCAAATATGTAAAATCCCAAAAGGATTGCTCTCTAATATTTTTCTTCTCAATTTGTCCCAACTCCCGAGTGTCTAGCTTTTCTGAGTTTTGAAATTTAGGGATTGATGGTGGGCGTTTTCGGCTCTCAACTCAAAATACTTCAGAGTTCATGATTTTGAGATTATTTCATCATATATTGTTAACTTTCATTGACTTGATCAATATTGTTTCTTGTTCTCCTGTTCTTTTGCATCATGTTCATTAAGGCTTATTTATGCATACTAACATGGATTTTGCTCTTTATTTCTTGCAGCTGATGCCCTAGTTTCAACTGGGTTGGCTAAATTAGGTTATATATATGTAAACATAGGTGAGCATTATTTTCTCACTGTCTATATATTTGGGACTATTAGCTATTCTTTGACTAATTTCTTGGACTTCACATAGCTGCATCATATTTTTATCTTTCACTAATTTCTACTCAATTCCTTATTCAACATCACAGATGATTGCTGGAACAAAGCAACTCGAGATTCAAAGGTCAGCAAGTCCAATTCCTTCTTTTTATATTGTTGGCTTTGATTTTAATAATTTTATTATTATAGTTAATCTTGGAAACTCCATCTTTATAGAGTCGCATCTAATTAGTAAGTACCACATTATATAATTGATTTCTCTTACAAATGTCTCATAGCATATCCTTTTCTTATAGGATCAATTAGTTCCAGATCCAAAAACATTCCCCTCGGGGATTAAAGCGCTCGCAGACTATGTTCATGCTAAAGGGCTTAAGCTTGGTATCTATTCGGATGCTGGGTATGATGTGTATATAAAATATAAATACTCTGACAATATATTGAATCTCAGAATCACTTAGCATTATGCTTTTTCATAGAAATTTCACATGGTAAGCTCATTATATTTTTGTAGGGTTTTTACATGTCAAGTTCGACCAGGATCACTTTTCCACGAAGATGATGATGCTAAGCTTTTTGCCTCTTGGGTAAGTATCAAACTATACTAATTTCATGATTCATTTTTTGGAGTTCTTATTATCTTATGTCTAGGTTGTAGCTTGTAGCGCACTCTGATGTCACATAATAACTTGACTACTTCCTTGATCGATCCTTTCTTTAAAGTTCAAGACAAAAATTGGAAACATTAGAGACAATAAAAAAGCCAAATTCCGGAGAAGTGAAGGCTTACATTGTTTTGTAACTTAATGTCATCAAGAAAATGATCTTTGATAGATAAAGTGCTTGCGTTGGTGGAACAAACTTGGACAGTCCTCATTGCAATTACTAGGCTTTACTTTCCTACGTAATAAAACAAGAATAAGAGGGAGAAAATAAATAACCAAGATGATGAATAACAATGGGAAATTAATGAAGATCTAGTACATATACTTGAAATTCTTGAAATAAAGGGAGAAACTTGAGAAATGATATCCTTTAAATGATGACAACTCAGAAATAATTGCCTTTAGGCCATTTCTACTAAAACCCTTATTAACTAAAAATAAAATAAATAAGTTTCTAATAAAACGTGCACAACAACAATTTACTGAGACTGTGTTAGTCTCAACCAAGATAAGCAATCAAACAAATCCAGTAGCTCTTCATGAATCAAGTCTCGGTCGAGACTGCCTCAGTCTTGACCGAGATTGACCAGTCTTGGATGTGATATCTATAATTTCGCCCGAGATCAACATCCTAGTGACTTTCTAGTAGTGAGTCTCGAGTGAATTTAATGTAGTCTCGACCGAGACTTGACAAATTTGCCTAAGACTCTATAAAAACAACTATAAAGGCTTCCAAATGACTTCATATGGTTCCAAAGGTTCTTGTCAAAATGCATAAGCCACCAGAGGTTGCCCCCACATTGCTAAGATATCCCATTGAAGCTCGGTGGACTCAAGGAGGGCCAAATTGATGAAAAAAAGATTCTAACTTTGATCATCAAAATAGATTAAAAATGAATAAATAGGCACGAACGAGAACGAGTACCTATCTCAGTTGCTTTCCATCAACTCCTACCACTACTCCTACCAAAATACTCTTAACTACCAATAAAAGCATAGTAAAAAGTGTAAAAGCTACACTTGTCATTATTAATTCTAAGCTTTTTACGAGAGTTGGGTACAAATACAAGATATGTTAATAATTACGACTTCCCTAAGTTAATTTTTCAACCCCTATAAAGCGGTGTTGTTTAATATCGCACATTTAATACATATACCTTTTTTTGCCTCCACTTATATTTTAACATTATTATTAAAGCTATAGGACCATGTGGCACTAGATAAAAATGAATCAAAAAGGGGGATAGATGCAGTCGTGCAGATGATATTAGGGGTTATATTTTTGGTTCATGTTTTTGTTTCCATCTTTTAGGATTCAAGTTTGGCATTATTTTGCCTATTGATACAATTAAACCCACAGTGTGATGGATAAATCAATTTATTACTATGCCTTATACCTAGTTTTGTTTACTTCATCTTAGAGCTTGAGAGAAATATAAGAATTAGGTAATTTGACATTTATCTATTCTCCATGGTATGCGCATATATCTTAAATATAAAGTGGTGAGACTGCATTATTAGTAATTCATAGATGTGTTGTCCCTCGAAACAACATATTAGGTCATTTCTTAAGATGTTAAACTTTTGAGTTTGTATGGATTGTTCTAGTATTCTCTCTAGATAGCAAACTTCTAAGTTTCTGTAGGTTGTAAACGTTTATGACTCATTGGTCCATTTGGTTATTGATATCAAATGTTGGGAATAGTATTGGAGAGTTAGGGCATTCTTGTATCGAGAGTAAATATTTTTGGGGCAAATAGAATGTCAAACTATGAAACAAGGTCATTGAGTAGAAAATTAAGATAATATTGTGGTTGTCAAATGTATGAAATAGTTATAAAGTGATGGAGAATCGAATAATTAATCCCCTTATTTTAAGGGGTAAATATTAACCCTAGTGGGATGGAGAGGAAATATATCCCCTCCTCCCCAAAATGAGGTTGATCATCTTACTTTTCCTTCTTCTTCCTCATACCATTGTATTCTTTGTCCTTCATTCCCCTTTAAATTCACCTTTACTTACCGTTATATGTATAATTTGACTTTTATTTTTCCCTTAAATGTCAACCCCCAATACAAGCATGCCTTAGTGTAGTTTGATAGAAAAATCCATTGATTAAGTTAATAGCCATGGTTGTTCTACTTTAATCGTCTCATTTTCCTTCACAAAATTCACTTCAATGCATTATTATTTGAAGAGGTAGTATTAGATGGTGATGAAAGATTGTGTACAAAAGCTTTTTTATGATTAAAGTTTCATCACCATGGAATGTCCTGATACATTTCATGTAAATTTACACTATAATTATTCTCATTACTACCATTTAGTACCAACAACCAAACAAGGTCTTAAAAGCACTTAAATTAGTATAATTTTGTTTTGTATGATTTTCATGTTTATGTATGATACTCATGTTCAGTTTGTCTTTATGTTTTACCTTCCTCTTTGTGTACTTCATACAGGGTGTTGACTATTTAAAATATGACAACTGCTACAATTTGGGTATTCCACCAAAAAAGAGGTCAATAGTGATCCCATCATATATTGAGCTTCTTTTAACATATTATATATTGAAGATCTTAAACTAGGAATCTGGTTTTGTAATTGTAGATATCCTCCAATGCGTGATGCACTAAATGCAACTGGGCGTCCAATCTTTTATTCACTTTGTGAATGGTAACCCTTATTTCTTATTACTAAGCTCTATAAAATTGCAAGGTAAATTGAAGCATGTGCATATGTGGAGATTATCATGTCTTCTCATTTTAATTTACACAGGGGTGTTGATGACCCCGCTTTATGGGCTGGGGAGGTCGGCAATAGTTGGAGAACTACGGATGACATAAATGATTCTTGGGCAAGGTCAGCACTATGTACTTTATTCTCTGGCTATGTTATCATGACTTTGGGCATGTCATATTGTAGCACTTATCTTCCCTACATATTAGATAAAACCATGTTTGGCCTGAAATCATAGAAAAATCATAATTACCAATATTTTATTCCTTGATCATATTGTCAAAATTGAAGTTCAAAAAGCCTTGTTGCGTTATACTTCCTCCCATTAACCTTAATTATCCCATTTGTTTTTTTGACACTTTGCTGAGCACTCTTAATCTTATTTTATTCTTAATGTATAAGTAAAAACATATTCAACTAAGATCTTGTTTGATTGATCTATGTTGGGAATTCTTTGGGAAAGTAGTGAGAAACTATGAGAATATGCTAGGAGAGAGATAAAGAGAGAAATATATTTTTCTAGTATATAACTCTTTATGTTGTTACATGAAATGATGAGTAAAAATTCACATGGAGAAATTTACCTTTCTTTCGAGCTAACTTTCTTCCTCTAGCATAACAAGACTTAGAAGTGTTTCCGACCCCCTATTTTGTCATTCTTGCATGTATGACTAATTTGAAATGCTCGTTTTTGTTCTTCAGTTTACTCTTTTTTACGGAGCCTTCATCATGCCTACCACCTCTAATACTGTTAGAGTTAATAAGTCTTTTGTGCTTTTTATCACATTAGTTGCATTATCTTGTCACTGTACTCAAGATTTAGTTGACAACATCTTCTTGTTTAATTTCATCCCCATACATCCTCATTTGATTGACTACATCTGTACCTCTTGTGTAGTAATCATTGATTTTTCTCTATAGACTCCATACTCAAATTTCCAAATTTCTTCTCAAGTTTTGAACTCTGACGGTCTTGATCTTCCTACTTCCTTGAAATTCTTTCGCAAAGTATCTAATGCTTCTTTGGACGAACTTGCGGTAACTCTTCTTGGAAAAATGGTATCCGTCACATCATTTTAAAGGATCTGCAAAGCACTCTGATCTTTGATAATCTCATCCTTTGATGGAGTTGTCTGTTTTCAAGGTACTTCACCAATGACCTGAGAAATGTGGTTTCAGCCTTATGACCACTATCTATTAGTTCCCACAAATCTCTGACTCTTAGACTAGTGTTCATTTTGACACTACAAAAATCATAATTCTCTCCATTGAAAATGGAAATTACGTTCTGGTTGAAGTTCTCATTTACTAACAATCTAAACGTAAATTTTATTATTATCAACTTATTATAATTTTCACTAAAAAATTAGATATACTTCTTTAGGATTGAAAAGTGCATTAGATAGTAAAAAAAAAGAGATAATTGGTTGAATAGGAGGGAGTTTTTCTTAATCGGTATATATTTGAAAACAAATTCTGTTCTTTGATTACAAGATTCTCATGCTGACAATCTTCTATGTCAATTGTGAAGTATGACTACTCTTGCTGATCTAAATAACAAGTGGGCATCTTATGCAGGCCCTGGTGGATGGAACGGTAAGGATGATGAATGTAAACTAAAAGATTGTATGATCTTAGTCAGGTGGAATTACTACTATTAACATTTGTGTCATAATCTGAGCAGATCCTGATATGTTAGAGGTGGGAAATGGTGGGATGAGTTACCATGAGTACCGTGCACATTTTAGCATTTGGGCTTTGATGAAGGTAAACTATTGGCATATTTTTGATTTACTTTTTTCATAGTATTTATGTCAATCAGAATTAGTTGAATGCCTCTATCCGACTCATAATCCTTCTTCGCTCTATCATGACAAGGACATTTATCTGAAATGAAATGGTCTTTTTTATTTCAGAATAGTTAAGAAACATAAGTCGTCTAATGAGTGCTGTTTTAGTGCGTTCCCATTAAAAGCCAAAGCATAATTCAGGAAGAGTACAACAGCCCTTAATACATTACTAAAGCCCTTTTTTAAATTTACAAAGGCCCGTTTTCAGCCCTCTTACTTTCTGCTCCATTTTAATAACAAAAGAGCCCGTTTTCAGCCTGTCCCGTACATAACCTTTCTAAAAACGTGTCGGATAAGGGCTGAAAATGGAGGCTCGGCCCGTTGAACACCCCTACTCATGAGTCATGATATATTTGCATCTGTAGGCTCCTCTATTGATTGGCTGTGATGTAAGAAACATGACGCCCGAGACAAAGGAAATTCTTAGCAACATAGAGGTGATCGGTGTAAACCAAGGTATTTCTTTCCTCATTTAGCATCTCTTTGAACAATACCTGGATTCCTATCTTTTTTCTTTGCATTATTTTTCATTCAAATGTTTTAAGATCGAGTGGAATATACTTGAGCTATTCTGTAACAAGTTTCTGATGCTTTGCATTCCTACTGTCATAGATCCTCTTGGTGTCCAGGGAAGAAAGGTTCATGCATCCGGACCAGACGATTGTCGTCAGGTAATCCTTTTCTGACTGCATTCGTATGTGATTGCTTTTTGTATGCTGCTTGTCTTGTATAGTACCGTGTATTGTCGACTAGCGTTGCGTCGGAGGCTTCGATCTTTGTTTAAAGTTGAAATATATCGGTTTTTCAGGTTTGGGCAGGCCCGTTATCTGGAAATAGGCTAGTTGTTGCTCTTTGGAATAGATGTTCGAGTGCTACTGTGATTACTGCTGAATGGAACGTTCTGGGACTTCAATCTTCAGTTCATGTTTCCATTCGAGACTTGTGGCAGGTGCTTCGACATTTTCTCTTTACATTTTGTTCTTTTTCAACCTGCATTGGTTATTGGTATTAAATTGGGAATGGTAATGAAAAATAAATGTAATTTTATCAAACACTTATTTTTCTTCACAAAATTTATTTACCAACTAGAAATGTGGTATGATGGTAATGGAAAATTATGAAGAAAAACACATAATTAAGGATGAGAGATTCGTTACCGTCGGAATTAATGATACTACACATTTTATGAAAATAACACTAAAACTCACTACCATTACCGCCGTTAATACTGTTAACCAAACGCCCCTTGAAAAGTTTCACTAGCTAAAGGTCAAAGATCAGAATTTTCGTAGAAAACGTTCTTGGTCTGATCGTCGACCACAAACCCGTGTACAGCATGACACAATTTAATTAGAAAAGTGTGCCTAAAACAACCCGGGATATCTTGGCTGTTGTATTAAATAAGTTTAGGCTGAATTTAGTGACTCTCACTTAATTTTCCGAAACTTAAGCTTAGAGTTGAAAGGATCTAAGACTAACGATTTATATGAAAATTGTTGACAGCATGAGGTAGTTGTCGGAGATGCAGTGTCATCGTATGGTGTTCGCGTTGAGTCTCATGATTGTGCAATGTATATATTCACCCCCAACACGTCTGGCTCGCTCTCGGACATGTAACTTAACATTCAATCACTCAAGTTTCCAGGGTTTATATCATCAGATTCTGGTTGTTTGATGTACATTTGTAAAGTGGAATTTCAACTGCAATCTCAGATTTGATGCATTCTGTAAGTGTAAACCAATATACTATGCCATTTGTTGTTCCCTTTTTCCTCCGAAAAACAAATAAAAGTTGCATTCAGTGGTGACATGCTTTATAACATTCTTTCAATAACTCATCAATTCCTGGATATACTTTTGATTAGAATTTTTGAAACGATCAGACGGACGGCTTGCAGGTCGAATTATTTTCGCGTTAGATTTGGGTCGGGTTCAAGTTGATCAATTTAGTTGTCGAGATTCTGTGATTTTGGTCTCAATGCTTTAGACATTGATACTATGTTGATTATAATATAATTTGCATTAAAAAATCATTAAGGATTATATTTGCAAAACACCTAAATTTTAAGGTTGTAATTTGTAATTTATTCATATATGATAAGTATGTTATAAAAAATTATTTTCTTTATGACAAATATACTTATTTTAAGGCTACTATTAAGAGACTTTGATTTAAAATGTAATAATTTACTAGCTGTATGGCGGGTCTGAATAAAAATGATGACATAAAACTAATAATCATGAGGTGTTACGGAAATGATGTTGTGGAATTGGAATTGGGTCAACGGTAGTGTTTGGAGTTTGGTTTTTTTCAATATTTTTGGCTCGAGCTATTCTCAGAGTTGGCTGGTTCTAATTTTAGGATTGCCGCATATAAGATTCCTTTGTTGGTTGAGTTTCAAATCTATGACATGTTCACTTTAGATAAACATATTTGTGCTTTGAAATTTAAAATTTCATTCTAGAAAACTAAACTTATTTGTGCTTTGAAATTTAAATTCCCATTCTAAAAGAATGGAGCAAGTAGAATTGGCAAGAAGCGGAGAGGGAAGTGACTTTTTATGCATGTTGTGAAAATCGAATTTTTATTTTAAAGGTGAAAAAAATCATCAACAATTACAAACCAAATTATTTCATTCTAAATAAAAAAATTATATGATTTGGACTTCTCATAAATTGGATTGATTTTGATTAGAAATTTTTATTTTGAAATATTTGATTTAAATTAGTTTTGAGCTTACTGAACACCCGAAAATTAAAAATCCAAACCATATTAAGATAGGGGCTCAATTGCGCTTTGGTAGGTGATGCAAAAAAAAATAAATAAAAAAACTCAAGCGCTCTTACAAATAAATATAATCCTTTAATTTACAATTCATGTTTCATTTTTTCAATCCTACTTTTGTTATGACTTTTCGAATTCAATTACAATTTAATTTTGTTTTATGGAATTAAATTAGTTTAAATTCGACTTACAAACTTTAAACCAAATTTAATTTGATTTACTTTTTGATTGCGACCAAAGTTAAATTTGAGTTGATAAATTAAGCACCAAATTAAATTTAATTTAAGTAGAAACAAAACCCGCAAACTAAACTTTCACTACTATTTATAACTAATAACTTTAAGATTATAAAGTAATCAATTTAAAATTATAATTAGTCATTTTAAAGTTATAATTAATCACTTTAATATTGTAAGTAACCATTATAAAGTTCTTGTAAACAATCTAATGTTGCACTAACCAACCCAATAGAAATAATCTCACCACGAAACCATTTCATTTGAAAATTTAGAAAACTAAATAGCCGAACTGTGATATTTTAACAAGATTTAAATAAACCAAAGAAAATAAACTTAAAGTTAATCATTCTATTTTTTTTTTCTCTATTTTAACCCTTATATAACTTGTTTTTGTCTTTTTGAATATTATGAAGTTTAAAGTTTGTTTATATATCCTAGTCCCTGCTAGGTGCTAGTTAGTACTAGCTAAAAACATCTGAATGGTTATAAGAGCCAGGATTGCTAAAACAGGCAGAGTTCCTGAAGGACTCATACTCGAATTACGAATTACAAATTACAAATTACAACTACAAATATGTAAAAAGCTTCAGCTTCAGCTTCTATTTCAATGGTGAACTTCTCACCAGCGATCGCTGGCTTCTCGCTTTGATGTTTTTCATGTTATTTTCAATTTTCTATGTTAAACTTTCTCGATTGTCAATGTCACCCTTCTATATCAACCACATCCATAAACTCAATCCTGTCAATTGACAATACCAAAGTTAGACGGATAATTCACAACGATGCTCATTTCATGCGTACCCTGCTAATGGCATCGGGGTTTCGGAAATAAATCATAGGCTTACTTCAAGGTCACAACTCACAACTTTAAGGCAATACGGATATTTCATGAACACACGCAAAGAACTCGATGTTGGTCAAAAAAAATATCATCATCGTCATCATCATCATCACATCCAGTGTATCCTGTTCATCAGGGTCTAGGGAGGAAAGGACGGCGGAAACTCATACCCAAAAAAGGAGAGTGCAGCCAAAGAGTCTCTCGGCTCAAGAAAGATCCACAGATGAATCCTTAAGAGAAAAAAACCTTAAAACTAGAAACCAAGTAAAAACAAATATAGTATAAAGATAATGCTGTATTTGTACCTTTCAATAGCTCTATAAATATCAGTTCCTATCTATACCCCACTTCTGAATTTCACTTGGAGTCCTTTTTCCACTTCCTACTTTTATGTGACTTCAAGTATGTGCTAAGAGGAGGGAATTCCTTCTTACTAAGCGTTATCACGGGTTCAGCAGCTCGGATTAAAGGGGGAAACTCCTGATTGTCTTCCAGTAGCGGCGGCTGTACTACGATCACCCTACATTTTCAAACAGGGGGTGGAGGATGTAGGTGAGTGAGGCAATCAAGCGGCAACAGAATCCAGGCTGGGGTAGATGATATAAGGAATATTCCTATCAAATAAAATACAAAATCAACTAGCTACCAAGGGAATAAGAAATTCGTACGGTTTTTCCTCAATCTTGGATGATTCTTGGTTATCGAGTACCACCACAGTTGGGTCAGCCACCAAGTCCAGATTAACTGAAACATCAAAATCTGACTGCTTGCTTGGTTCTGTCAGTGACACAGATATAGGCGACGAGTGTTTGAAGCTATCTAAGTCAAGGCTATCCAATGAAGCCGAAATCTCTTCGACTTGAGCAGTCTCAAGACAAGTCGACTGTTTGACTTTGATAAGTACAGGCTTACTTCCAGGAAGAACAGGGAACTCTTCTATCGAGTAATTGAAGGCTCCAATGTTTCCAACTTTATCGGAAGACAAATTCGCTTCTCTGGGTGTGCGAGCTGAAGAATCCACTGTTTCAAACCCCTTTCTACTTTCCGGTTCCCTCCAATTTTTGACTTCCTTCCCACTTTCACGTTTTTTCCAAGTTTCACGTTCCTTTACACTTGCCTCCGAAACTATGTTCTGCCGAAGGAAATGGTCCTGGTTCCAACAAGATACAAAATGAATAGTCAAGAGCAGAAAAAAAAAAAAATGAAAACTAACAAGAAAAATAATCCCACAACCTGTTTTTAAGGCAATATTCTCCATAATGCAAAATTCAACAATTAGTTTATAGCTAAAAATAAATAATCTAAATAAAGTGCGGGAATACAGAAAAAGAACGACAAATAGAAATAAAGCATTACATGATTGGGGATGAATGTGCCTGTGCCCCTCGATTTCCAGTTCTCTTCAGCAAAAGCAGCATTGGTGAGTGTAAAACTATTCACACCAGCATAATATGATGGTGGACTAGGGTCAAAACTTGTACCATAATAGAAATTCTGATCATAGTGCGCATTATAACCGATTTCTGGCCATTGATTATTCCACACACACTGATTTTGTGATGTACTGGGCACAACAGGATATATCACACCTTGATCATGAAACCACAGACCATAATTTATTCCGGAAAGAAGACAGTCACTGATATTGTTGCAAGCATAGAACTCGGAACCATATGCTGGCACAGGAACATCAACATCTGCCCGCTTTCCTTTTCCATTTTTCTCCAATGTATCCTTGAAGAAGTTTTCAAGTCCATTCTTAATATGTTCGTCGGGTAACATCAAAATATCACTCAACTTTTGAGCAGCATAAGAGAAAGCACTTCTTATTCGATAAAAGTTACCTGATACGAGTATAATGAATGTTGTTGAAGATACAAGAATATTATATTTATAAAAAATGTTGACGAACATTTTCTAAGAACTGAATTACCCTTGCTAACACTGCGACCTAAGTTGTTGTCGTCTCTGAGAGGATCAAAAATGTTCATAAACTTCACGGAAAATGCAGGCATTTGAGATCCAAAAAGTCCCAAAGAAGATAAGGTTGCTTCTTTAGAGCTCTTTATAAATTCATCCTTCAGCAGTGGCTCATCGCATTGAAGTGGGGGTTGCACTGTAAGGTGAAAGCCAAAACAACTTGTCAGCAAAGAAGGTTAGTTGACGTGCAGCAAAATTACAGTTGGAAAACGAAGCAAGATGTAGATGGAAAAGTAATTACCGACTATTTCTGGAAGAGATGATATTAAGACAAGACCATTGACTGCCACACAATAACTTTTCCAATCAAATGTACTGTAGTATTCTAAGAATTTATGCAAAACCTGCAAGTCAAACAAAACTCAAGAATGCTCAATCAAAACTCTTCAGAAGTAAGACATTTTGTCAACTCTTTGGATTCAAACCATAAGCTATTGTTATAGTAAGATACTTCCTCGGAATTTTAGTAGTTGCTACAGTTCTTGTAGCAACTACTTCTGATCTTATTTTCCATATACTTCTTTATGTATAGTGTAAAACATAGTCAAGTGAGATCTTGTTTGAATCGTCTTAATGCATGTTTTCATAATATTAACTTTTTAGAATTTTTTATCATATAAAATTAAAGAAATCAATAGGGATGACAATTCGGTCCGAATCCGACCCTAGTCCGACTCGATCCGAGGAATATAATCCGATTCGAGTCAAAGTCATTTGACTCCGACTTTACGATCCGAGTCCGAGTTAGAGACGGACCGGAGTTGGATCTTATTAAAAATCCGAGACTCCGACCCGACTCCGACCCTGAAGGACATCCGACTTTGAATTTGACTTTTACACTAATATTTTGTTTCTTTTAAAACTCTAGAAGTGACTAATTCAAGTTCTCACTCATAGTAATTGTAATTTTCGATTTTGAAAAACTACTTGGTATTTTTATTTAGATTAATGAACCAAAATACGACAAATGAAATCAAGAGAAATAAAATACGCCACATCAAAAAACAAGAAAATTTTGTTAAATTGTAGTAGTTGGATTATTTTTTTGTTAAAATTAAATTCAAATTAAAGTATATATTTTTTTATTAAATTGTATTTGAAAAATATATTATGTTAATTTTGTATGCTTTAAAATCATTAGTACAATATCACAACGATACTGTTTGATAATAATCTGACTCTGCATCCGACTCCGTTGGAGATCCGAGAGTCCGAGTCGGGACAAACTTGGAGTATGCATAATCCGACTCCGAGTGGAGATGGACTGAAAACAAAAGTCCGACTATTATCCGGAGCAAAGTCGGAGTATGTATAATCCGAGCCGAGTCCGACCCATTGCCATCCCTAGATATCAAGGATCAAAATTGTGCATTAAATAGCGTGACAAACAGAAATGTAGCAACTATTAAAAGCCATTGGAAGTATATCATATTTGTACAATAATAAAGGTAATATTAATATAACAAAAGAACATTGTAACTTTAAGATTACCAATACGAAAGAAGATAGAAGTACAATCCAATAACAATTTTCTTTCAATTAGATTTAACCGGATTCTAAACGTACATGGAAAAGGCTAAACTCAAATAATTTTTGGTCAAGTATTCTAAAGTGGCAATCAGTGCTTCAGTGAATAGAAACTTATGAACTTCTTAACAATAAAACTTACGGCTAAAGGACACGGTAATTTAGAATGGAAGAGATTGATGACATGTAAGATCATCGTCTCCAAAGCATACGTTGATATTAGACCATAATATCCACCAAGAAGTCGGCTCTCGTAATAGCACCATGCTTTGATCAGAATCACACTGCGTTTGAAAAAATGATCTTTGCCAATATTTTGGTCAACCTAGTCAAATATCAGATCAAGTATTCAAAATAAAGTAGGTGAAAACATCCATTTCAATAGCAGCTACATGTATGTTTGGATGTTCTTAGACCGCTTAGACCATATCTAGCAGACAATCCTTTTATAAATCAGTGAGATTAGCAATACCCAATTGATGAAACACAATCATACCTAAAATGCACAGGGTCAAAATTAGACATATTTTAAGATTGGTGAATGCTAATTGTGTTTTCTCAAAACATGACTCCCCAAACTCAAAACTAGCAAGTCTGACACACCCAGTAAAGGTAAGATATCTGCAAAAATAGGTGTATATGCGAGATGATTCGGACTAACCTGATCAAAAAAGTACAACGCATAGACCCCAGCCGTTTGATTGAAGGATATATCGACACATACATCATCCACAGTGCATTTAACAATTCTGACCTGCAACCATCAAAAGCATCGAATATTAATACTTTGAAAGTCATTTAACAAGCATTGAAGAGTACAAAGAAGGAATATCTACAAGTGCAATAATAACACTTTGCAATCATTGAAGCACTGCATATTAAGAACTCTACAAAATTGAATCTTTGTTCTTGAGAAGAGTAATTTAATCCAGAAGCTCAGAACATAGTCAATCAAAGCTACAGTAGAATGTAAATTTTAAGAAGATTGATGAAATACTTTAAAGAATGACAAGCGACAAATGGATCTATAATAAATAAAACACACCATATAAGGACAAATTGATGACAGAGCAACTTCGATCAATAACGTAATGAGTACTTGAATCTAAAAGATTCAAATTCACTGGCATCTCCCATCACTAAGTGAAAATCTACTAATGGACGTCAATTTTCTGAACCACATACATGCAAGCATACATGGAAACACATCGTGCTATACAGAGGAGGCCTAACCAAAAGGCAAAGCTGACAAATATAGAATTTATTCATAAAATTTCTGGTAATTCAAGTTGATTATAGACCTCTACAGCAATAAATAAAAGCACCGATCATAATGCATAAAAAAATGCCTAAAAGGACACAAGTACACAAGAAACTTTACGTGCAACTTACATCACTTCTGAAGAAACAATGACGTGAGCCCGGACAAATGCATATATATCCTATTCACTTTTGAGATCATCATGTGTGAAGGAATGTTACACCTTAATTTGTGTTTATAAAATAAATTAACAAAGAAAGCAAATAATCAAAGTAGTCCTCACCTTAAAAAGTGAGTAGGAAGCATAGGGAAAAAATAAGGCCATATTGTATCATATATCATAAGATTTTCAAATATACTGAACTAGTATAACGTGCATCGTAATGGTGTAAAAACATTTTAGATTGTTACAAACGATATTTCATGGTCTAGGCTGACATTTTGCGGAACGAAAGCCTCATCATCCCCCTACCACGTTTTTGTTCTATCTTAGGAAGCTCAAAGCAACGCAAAGCTTGAAATAAAAAAAGTGAAGAGGAAATTATACACTTCAATATATCTTGAAGCCTTTTCCAAAAATGCATGTATTAATTGTTAAGTTCATTTGTGCCTTTTTTTATGGTCAAAGTAGGATACACCGCTCTTTCCACTTGTATGTTCTCGTATCTCTTTAAAGAAAAATTAGCAGAAACAAAGGCAATCCTTGGAAATAAATTGCAAAAAACACGGGATACTTGATAGTCCATAATGATTATAGTCATGCTGAGAATTTTAAAATCTAATTAGAATTACCAAAAAGAAAATAAGCAAATCAAACACAACATAGCGATATAGATTTCTCAAATTACAACCTCGAAAAGTATGCAAAAAACGTTATTAAGGACAAGCATTCCATCCAATAATGTAGTCAAAACAACCTATCATAATTTGCTTAAAACAAAGAATAAAAATAAAGACCCTTGCTTCTCTTAACCTAAGACTTCCAAAACCAAAATAAAAAATGTTTATAATACTATATTTTGGCTCAAGGATATTGGTATTAATTTGGTAGCTAAAAAACTAATGAAGGGTAATTTGCAAAGTATCACCAAGTTGACCTTCATGTGCACTTGTATGGGTAGTCCATCCAAAAAATTACGTGTGAATCTAAAAGGAAAAACATTCGCAATCATTTTCATATCGTAGAAGCCATAAAAAAAGAAGATTGGGACTCACTACATTGGAAAACCAAAATTTCAACAGGAAATCGCAAATCAAGCTAAGAACTCTATTATATTAAAAGTATACTTGTATTTCACACAAAAGAGCACTGCATTGAATGGAAAAAGGAGTATTTTGAATTCCCCAATATCAGATATTGATAAACTACATTATAAGCCAAAATCAAAGTACATTAAATGTTATTCATATAAGATATCATTAGAGAGCAACGATTCACCGTTAACGGGAAAAAGCCAAAATTGACTGCATGTCCCAACAATGACACAAATGTAGCTTAAAATATCTGGAATGACATTCGGTTTGGAAGGGGAACATAAATGAGAACTAGGAACGCAATCTAGACTGGATACGAGATACATCATGTATAAAATTTTATTTGAAAACAAAATAAATATAATTGATATTTTTACTTTAAAAAACTATTTTTATGTGGATTTTTTTAGTTATCTAGATTTCATCTCATTTATTCCTTTCTTTACTTTGTAAATGAAGGCCAAAATACCTTTAAAAAAGTTCACATACACCAGAACAATACCTTAAGCAATTTGGGTCCCGTTTCGTGGTGATTAGGGACAGACGCTAACGAATCGCTTAACGTGGCTACGTCTTGCGCTCCATGTATCCATGACTTAGATATTTCGGTATTACTAGTCACTTAATACACAACAACTTATTCACAAAGGTTGGAGCTTCATATGGTATCTAAAAATAAGACGTGATAACTAACACGGAAAAATCAATCTACTTTAGGAAACTTATATCAACCCAAATATTAATCCAATAACATACTCATGCTTATAAAAAATTGTATACCAAATCAACTTTCCCTTCTAGGTACTAGTCATCATCCTATCTCATTAAATCAATTTTATAGCATATTCTAGCAAGGCAATAAGTTGATTAAAATGGGGTCAATAATGCATTTAAGAAGAAGAGAATAAGCAAGAATAACAAGGAAGGAATCTGTAGGGACCGTACGAAAAATAATGCATTGGTTGCGTATTAATAGAAAACATTGTTACTACCACTACAAGGAGCAAAAAAAACAAAAAAAAAACTCACGGATTCTATCGAAAATGCATCGAAAACAATATTTAATAGTTCATCTACTCCACCAAAGTATATTATTTGCATCATTGATATCATTAATCTCGTGGGTCGAATGACTCCAATACTTCAATGAGCATAGAAACCAAAAAAACATTTAAAATCTTATTTATCTTCAAAACTGGTTACAAATGACAAGTGATACCGGTACCAATGGCGTTTTTATAATAGGGAAAGCATAGGCTTGGCATTTAGAGATCACACATCAACTTGCAATACGCGACAACCTATGTACATCATTGGTGATGATTGATCTAGCTATTTAAATTATCCAAATCAATGGTTGGCATGGTGTAACTCCGCCTGTGAGTGCTTGTCACATATTGTCGGTCCTAAGATTGGATAAAGAAGGGTGAAGGGTAAGTTAGTGACAACCAACTCAATAGAAGTTAGTCACACCCCATGATTATGAACCAAAAATCAATTCTCACGAGGGGATTCCCTACTTAGTGACAAGTTAGCTGCACTTCTTAGGCCTGGGTGTAGTAAAAAGTATGCAAAGGCTGCTAGGCCATCGTCCAAAAGCAACGTGCCACATTGCCCGAGTGTGGTATTAAATGACCAAAAAGAGGTCACTATTACTTGGTCGTCAAGCAACAACGCCTTGCATGACCAGGAGTGGTGTCAAATGAGCAAGGGCACATAGGTTTTAAGCATAAGAGGTTAAGGAAAACAAGGGTCTTGGGTTAAGAATGAAATCTTAGAACATTAATAATTTGACAGATTGGTTTTTGTTGTCGGGGGTTATCATGGAAACGAGAAAAATTAACATTTTATATCTATTGGAGACAAAAAGGTTAGAGATAGTGCCGGAACAATAATAGGTGAAAGACAAAAATATTTAATGTAATGCTTGGGATAAGAAAGAAACCGAAATGGAGTTGGTGTTATTATGCATAAACAAACATCTAAGGATAAAGAATGATAGGATTATAAGAGCCAAAATTGTATATGGTAAAGAGACATTGAATTTCCTAAGTGTCTATGCAATGCAAATGGGTATAGATGCATGAATTAAAAAGAAATTATGAGAGCATCTAGATGATATGGTGAAAAACATACCAACAAATGAGAAGCTCTATAGCAAAAGTAAATTGAATAGACACGAAAGGATATGACGTAGTGGCTACGAAAACGTTCATGGAGGTTTTTACTATGGTAGTAGGGATATAGAGGAGAGTAGATTTCAGATTTTGCACTCTCATGCGATTTGTCGGTTCCTAAAACATGGTTTAAGAAAAGATAGTCACCTGGTGACTTTTCAAACTAGACTACTAGAGTAAACAAAACTCAAATTGAGCAAGTTTTTTACAAGGATAATAATAGTTAGAGACAGTTGCCGAAACTATAAGGTTATCTCAGGAGAGAGGGTAGCCACCCAACATAAACTACTTATTTTGGATGTTCACCTTCAATCAAGACCAAAGGTATAGAAAGCCAAAGAAAAACATACGATTAAATGGTGGAGATTAAAAGAGGATAATACTAAAGTCTTCGCCGAGAGAGTTGTTGAAGAAGCAGATTAGGAGATACTTCAGATGCACAGGATACTTAAACGAAGATGAAAACTTGCATCATCCTAATAGGTACGGATATTTTAGGAGAATCAGGGGTAATTTTGTGGTAAAGGATACACCGTGGTGGAATGAGGACATCAAGAAGGTTATCAAGAAAAGGGAAAATGCTATCTTGCTTAAGAAAAATGCAGCAATGAGGAAAGTTTAGCCAACTGTAAGAAAATCAAAACCAAGACAAATATAGTTGTTTGCGAGGAATATTTAAAGGTTTTTTAAGACATTTTTGACAAACTAAATTCAAAAATAGTATAATCATATATATGATGACAAAGTGGACGCAAGCAAAAACAAATGACATAGGTTTAGTAAAATATACTAAGAATAAGAATAAGAACAATCTAGGTCAGGATAAGAACATCAAGGATAGATGGAGGGAGTATTTTGATAAGCTATTTAACGGAGAACAAGGAGATGTTGTAGGGGACTCAAAAATCACTCATTTAGATGACAATAGAAATTAATGTGAAAAATTCAAAAAAACAGAAGTGGATAATGTTTTAAAGAATATGAAGTTAAAAAAAGTGAATGGCCATATGGTAGACCAATTCAGGTATGAACATGCCTAGAGTCGATTGAAGTAGCTTGGCTGACTGATCTATTCAACATGATTTGGAGGACAAACAACATGCCCAATCACTAAAAAAGAGGACTCTAGTGCCTATTTACAAGAACAAAAGAGACAGATTGCTCCAACTATCAAAGAATAAAATTCAAGGGTCATACTATGAAGTTATGGGAAAGAGTGTTACAGATACGTATGAGATGTACCCTCATATCAGAAAACTCATTTAGATTTATGTCAGGGAGGTCTAGTGTGGAAGCAGTTTATCTTATGAGCTTAGTTTAAAAAAGCGTCAGGCTCGGCTGAAAACCCCTTAAAACTCACTACAAGACGTGTCGCCTCGATGCACTTCACGCCTTGTGCGCCCGGTGCACCTCCTTGTTGGGGAAGGTAATTAACTTATGCTTGTTTGTTCAATAAAGAAATAAAAGTCAAAACCCAAATCTACTTGAATATGAAGTTCAAAAAACCGTCGTTTTTTTTAAGAAAAAACAAATAGCTTGCGAAAAAAAAATAACTTGGGGAATTCTTCATATATTCATTATAATAGTTTTGGGCTAAAGTGGTGTTTATCTTAAGGATAATAAAGTTTTCAAATTTTTAATACTAAAATATGAATATCTTGTTGTTTGAAGTATTATATAGTTTTAAAATTGATTTTTAAGCTTTCGTCAAAAAAAGCTAAGATTATGAGACAAATGATGGAATACTATAGGGTTAGAAAAAGAGATTGGCGCATGACTTTTTCTTACTTGGAAAACGCATACGACAAGATACCAACAGAAGTATTTTGGTGGGGAATGATAAAGGACATTCCCAAGAACTACATTAATATTGTTCAACATATGTATCGAACGGTAAAGGAAAATATTAGAACTGTGGGGGACAACAATGGATTTTCTAACCACAATTGGCCTCCATCAAGGCTCCGCCCAAAGCACTATTCTGTTTTGTAGCAGTCCTAGATGAGATAATTCAATTAAAACAAGGAGACGTGCATTGATGCATGTTTGTTGATGGCATTCTTTTGGTAGATCAGATTAAGGAGGGGGTATATGCTACGTTAGAGGGATGGAGACAAGAGTTTAAATCACTAGGTTTCAAATTAAGTTGAAGCATGACAAAGCATAGAGTGAAAGCTTTAACCCAAACGAGATAACGACATGCGTTATAAAGCTAGAAGTGAAGGAAATCGCTCTATGAGGAAGATAAAAAGATGGAGTTCGAAGACTTAAAAAGAGAGGCGGAAGACCGGAGTTGGCTCATTGCCGACCTCTATAAGTTGGGATGTTTTTGAATTGGTCTCCATGGTGTCAAAACAAGGTCACATCGTACAAAAACAATGTAAAGGTTTTAGAATCTATTAAACCCATACTACTCGTGTTGTGAAGATGTAAACAACTATGTCCCAGGCCGATTCAAGCGACATCTCATGGCTTTGGACCGATATTTGGTGATACAACAACCACTACATCTTTAATACTATAACTGCAACCAAAAGTGACCCATGATGGCAGCCTAAGCTCAGAGGTACGCTATATACAACTTAAAGGATAACCACATGTTAGATGCAACTTCGAATAAAGTTATCAAGATCAAGATTATCCATCAAATTTATGTGGGCGCATAGGATCAGATATTAGAATCATACGATGATTTAATGTGTTAAAGCTACTTTATTAATACCAATATACTTAAAGCCAAACCTTCAACAACCACATGTCCTCAACACAATAATTTTTTTTCCAGCCTAAAGAATACATGTAATTGACAATAAGAATAAATATCTGAATATATTTTAAAGCTAAACTAAGTAGGTGAATCAAAATTTCAAGCTAAAATAGGTAGGTAAATCAATTGCTATATTTAGAGTGAAGTCAGTATCAAATATCTTAGACACTTAATGACTATATCAATAGACATTAGCTTATTGAAATGCGTAATTGTAATTGGCACAAAATTCAAAGTAGTGTTTTATAACTAAAGATCCTAAAAGTGCAAGTTAAATAGCTTTAACTTGATTTACATATACCTGAAATTTTGAGTTGATATATTGAGCTCAAATGCAAAGACTTGTATAATAAAGATACTTATTTATTTTACTCTATTTTACAAACAATATTCAACAATAAACTTTATTTCATTATCTCAAATGGTTGGTTTAAAGATCAATAGGTAGCGAGAGAGGAGATACGGTGAGGATGCGTAATCGTCGTATAGTGCAAAAATATGATTTCAGTCACGGTCGCGTATGAATTTCGTGTTCAATGCAAATAATTTACCGATCAATTTAGCCTATATTTCGGCCATGATAAGCTCAAAAACCATTACGATACGGTTGTGACATGGTGATACAATCTAATTTTTGCACTATGTTACTCACATATGGCCATGGATCCTTACACTTCAATATTGTGCTCACAACTTGAATTTTATCTTTGTAATATTACTTGTGAATCTATCCTTGAAAATCCTACAAAAAGCCTGTCTTTATTCTCAACTATTGATCTCTTGAGTTGTAGGTTAGGGTCATTTGTGTTAGAGATGGAATAATTGGTTGTTTCTAGGAAGGAGAAAACAAGTTAATCCATAGGAATGTTAAATGAGTTGAACTCTAACACTAATTCAAAACTTGATACCAGATATCAAGAGTTGAGTTGATCCTTAGCAAGCTAAAACTTGACTTGAGAAGCTTGTGATTTCAAATTTTAGTTTATTCTTGATTTCTTACTTGAAACGGCAACCAAAAATGCATACCTACCTCAAAATACGTTAGGTAATAGAGGAAAAACCATAGAGGAAGCTTCAGTGCAAAAAGGTTAAAGGATTTAGTCAAGTATTTGCATGCAAGAAACTCGAATATAACTCAAAAACTCAACGAGTTGAATCTAGAGCTATTTTAAAAATACCTTGACTCGAGACTTCGATGAGTCAAATCACGCATACATCAATGCATAATTCTAGTTATAGTGAAAACTTTAACAAGTTGTGACTTGCTCGTACATTAAATGGTACTCGGTTTTCTGGGGATGGGTGTGTGTAATTGGTATTTGGTATAGTATAATAATTATGTTTGTCTCTAATTTGTGTTTTGAATTTAGTTTCTTAGAGTGTTTCATATAAGCAACTATTTATTACCTTATGCTTGAGAAAATATATATAAAAAAAGGTGCAACTAAAGAATTAAAAGTTAACTAAACTGGAAGATTATGCTAGTCGAGTGATATGGCAATGAAGGATCCTAATATGTAGAAAGTACAATGTCTAACAAATGATCAAAGGAAAATTGAAGTGGCAAGGCCGTGACTAGAAACGAGGTGGAGAAAGGCAGGGTGAAGCAGATGAAGTTGGATATAATCAGATTAGCAATTAGTTCGAGCATTCAATGAAACCTTAAAGTAGTGTTGCCGCCATTTAGCCTACACATCCATTGCACCAGGAATAATCTCGAGTCAATTAGGATCAAGCCCAATGTAACATGATTAAACCTACGTACATTTTCTTTTGGAATATGCTTCAATTAATTAAATTATTAGTTGATATTAGTAATAGCAGCACAACATGTTTATCCCACTTTTGGATGCTTACAATGTTGTTGGCTCACTGCACATGCTAAGATCTCAATTCCACCTCATATAACATCATTCAATTTCAAGCTAATAAAAAAAAACTTGAACACAACAAACAGACAAGCATATTAATCCTTGAACAAATCATCATTTGTAAATTTAAAATATCCAACCAAAATTTAGACAAATGCAAGTACCAATGAAGCTACTAAAAAGAGCTTATAATTCATTCAGACAAAATTTACAATGGTTTATCACCAATGATTGTATTTAGGCTTAAACAAAAACAGACGGATCAAACTTCTTTAAACATTAATACATCGAATTCATCCAACACTTCAAAAGAAGCTCTTGTCATGGCAAGGTAAGGGGTTCGTATACTCGGCCATACCTCATGAGAAACTGTCTCTAATTCATTGCTAATTAAGACAGCTTTTGAGTACACAAATTATACGTATATGCAGCTATATCTTCATAGAACTATTAAAAGAACTTGCAATAATGTCCTACAAGGCGTTGATTTTTGTTGAGCAAGACAGTATATACTACTTTTAAAAGTCCCCACCCAACTCCCCTCAACACACCCAAAAAAGGGAAGAAGAAAAGAGGGCAGGGGCTGGAGTGCTGTTTCAAGAGAATGTCACTGTATGAACAATATGTAAATCATAGCATAGACCTAGAGTCAAACCTGTGCAGGAACACAAATCACATCCTTCACTTGAAAAGTAATATTGTACTTCTCTTCATTTTCTAGGAGACTGCAGATCCTTGCAGCTAAATCTTCACAAGAGGTGTAACAATTAACTGCGGTCAAATCAATGTCTCCATGTGGAAGATATGTTTTTAAAGGCACAGATCCAAATGGAAGGACCTGGAAACGTTCAAAACAAAGCATCTTCAGCTGATTTTACAAGAACAAAGCATAACTAAAGGCTATGATAAAAACAAAATCACATCTCACATAGTCAACCTCCGAATAGAAAAGGAAATACAGATAACTGTGACATGCTGTTATCAACATGTACCTCTGCCATCATGTTCAGCAAGTAATTTTTATCTATATTGAAAATATTGATTCTGATCACAAGAAATTAATATTCCTCCATAAATCTTCCAGACAAATCCTTATCACCAGTCTTATGTAGGGACGCGTTTTATGAGTGCATAAAACTAGATGGCTGCCAAAACACTTAACGGTGGACTCAATAAACAAAATCCACTATAGACATTGAACTGTCTTTAAAGTTGTTGCAGTGGTGGTTACGGTTACCAAATAAAGACAATTGTGAGGTTCTACACCATTCTGTTAGATACATGACAAGCGAGCAAATAATGCTATTAACCTATCAAGGCATAAATGACTATCAGTTTATTCAAACACGTTGGACTCCTAATCAACCAACTGAACAAGAATTGACCGACCTTACCCATTTTTTCTAAAGTTATGTGATTTTTCCATTTGAGATTTATATCAATATTTTTGAGTTGTTATCTAATATTATTTTGTTAATTTTTAATATTTGATTTAATATTACACAATTATGACTTAAAAAATTGGTTTTTCCTCGACACATAAAGAAGATATATTTTAAAAATTCTAATAAAGAACAATAATACATAGTATTTTTAGCTATTTTATAGCAATCAGAATAATATAATTGATAAATCTATAACCTGCTAGGGCATATGCGACAGATCCGAATCCGACTCGACCGATCAATTTGATAAGTTTACTAGTACCCCAAAAATTTTCACTAGTAAGTGTAACCCAAAATTTTGACCCGTGGCTAGTAAGTAGTGCTCTCACTAATGGTGAATTCTGGGCCTGCCACTACTTGCATCATCTAAGAACTCATTAAACAAAAGTAGGGAAAAAATAATCAACTCCATGAATGCGAGAAGGTTAAAATTACCGACTATTATGGATTATTGAACAAGAATTAAGTCAAGTTTAACCAAAAATCTTTAAATCATCACACTTTACTATTCTAAAATAATAAATCCCGGTTTTGGAGGAACCCAGTCAAAAGAACAAAGCCATTTTATTATATTCCTTCGATTCTCTAGGTCTATTTTGTATATACTACTATATTTTGTATATACTACTAGGACAAGTAACACTTATAATCATGGGAAAAGTGTCAAAAAGTACCTAATAAAAAAAATTTTCTAAAAATACCTAATAAAAAAAGTTTTGTTAAAAAATACCTAACAAAGTTTTTTCTTTTCCAAAAAGTGCCAATTAACGTTTTCCTTCAGTTGACAGTCAAATATAACGGTTGATTGGTCAAAATTAAAAACTCTTCATCCTCTACTTTTTACTCAAAATCGAATTTAAATTGGAAAAGAAATTGAAGATGAGGGAGAAGAATTTTGGATTTTAAACAGTCACTAGTTATATTTAACGGTGAACCGAAGGAAAACGTTACTTGGTACTCATTGGAAAAAAAAAATTGTTAGGTATTTTTTGGCAAAACTTTTTTTCTTATGTACTTTTTGGAAAAAAACTTTTTGACACTTTTCCCTTTATTTTATTTTAAGAAAATCTCCAAACCTTGGAATTGGACTTGATTGAAAAATCAAAAAGTGACTAGATTTAAAAATGAATAAGACTTGGGATTTGGGAACATTCAAGTCCAATCTTATCTGTAAAAACTACTAATGAAAAAGCGAGACCGACATGTGTCAGACTCTCAAAGAAAATTAACCCGCTCATTTTTAGATTGATGTGGCCAGTGAACTTGCAGTGAAAATAATTTCCTAATATAGTACTATTTAATGTGCATAAGAGGATTTGGTAAATAGTATTGTTTTCAAAGTATTTACCTTGGTAAAAGAGAATAAATTCTTGATATGGCAAAATGAAACATGACTAAATTTGTAAATCACTATTATTTTTCAATATTATTTTCAAAATATAAGGGAATAATATCTTAATATAGCTAAATTATTTTTCAACATTATTTACCAACTGTAGAATAATTATATCTTCATAATTATACTGACATGCAAATTCATGTCACTGCTACTTATCTATTTCATATTCATATTTACTTAAAAAATACTCCCTCCGAATCATTTTAGATGTCCCATTTGGGTTTTCACGGTTATTAAGGGTGATGTGGGGTCCATTAAAAAGGTGGTAGTTGGGTATTTTAATTGATTAAATTAATTGTAAAGGTGGTAATTGGGTATTGAGAGTAGTAAAAGTGGGGGTAGTTGTGTATTTTAATTGATTAAATTAATTGTAAAGGTGATAGTTGGGTATTGGGAGTAGTAAAAGTGGGGGTATTTAGGTAAAAAAGATCGACAAAAAAGGAAATGGGACAATTGATATGAATTTGCCAAATAAGGAAATGAGATATCTAAAATGATTCGGAGGGAGTAGTTATATTTAATAAATGAGCAATTTCACCTACAAATAAATTTTTTTAAAAAATAATTATATGAATGGTAATCTTTTTTAAGATCTTTAATATGAGATCTAATTTTTATATTTTTGACTCTTTTTTAAAAAAATTTGAAAAATCATTTAATTATTCAAAATATTTGGCTTTATTATAAAAAAATAAATTAAATTAATTTATTAAAAACTTTAAAGTAATTCATAAAAATAGTTATGAAAAAAAAAATATAAGATCTCACTTGACTATGATTTAACTAAAAGACGCCGATGAGTAAGTTGTTTTCCGTTGAACAATCAATCTATCTATCTATATAAAAACTACTAATGAAGAAACATGATTGAACACGTGTCAAACTCTTAGCGAAAATTTTCCCACTCATTTTTAGATTGTCGTGGTTGGTGAATTTGCAGTAAAAATCATCTCTTAATGTACTTCAATTTAATGTGCATAAGAAGATTTGGTAAGCAGTATTGTTTTTGAAGTATTTACCTTGGTAAAAAAGAGAATATTTATCTTGATATAACTAAATTATCTTTTAAGAATATTTACCAACTATAGAATAATTATATTTTCAAATTAATATTGACATGCAATTTCACGTTATTGTTACTTATCTACTTCATATTCATATTTACCTAAAAAGTTTGTTATATTTAATAAATGGGCAATTTCACCTATGATTAAATTTTTTTTTAAAATAATTATACGAAAGGTAATATTTTTTAAGATCTTTAAAATGAGATCAAATTTGTAACATTGTTGACTCTTTTTAAAAAAATTAAAAGCATTATTCTATTATTCAAAAACTATTTCTCCAATATCCGTGCATAGCACGGGTATCTATCTAGTTAAATAAAATTAAAAACTTAGAAAAAAAAAAGCAAAAAAAGACTAAGTCATGATAACAAAGATTAGAATTGCACACAAAGTTATTAGGACTACAAAAATTGACAACCATCTTCTCTTCTCTTACAAAGCATCGGTACAGTTAGAATCTGCAAACAGTAATGATGTACGTTCCTTAAGAAAACGAAGAGCTTACGCTTCAAAATTTATGTCATCCAATACTCGTAACAAAAGGGAAATACACCAAAAGAGACTAGAAATTTTCCAATGCAAACAAGCATTTAAAGAGCAGGGAAACTTTATTCTTCAACAATTACCTATAAAACGACATAAATAAAATAGAGATAGAAATGAAATTTGCACCTTGATTCCAAAAGTATCTTCAATAAGTCTCTGAAGATATTCAATTATCACTTCCCTCCTAACCTCAGAATCCGCATTAGGCTGGACAATAGACAGTATCTGTCGAGCTGCATTATCACCTACCTGCCATTTTGTGGCAGCAACGGATAAAGGTTGCAGGTCGCTATTAGAACTCGATGAATACGAGAAAGTTGAAACTGATGATGGAAGAGGTGAATGTAAATCTTGAATATCCATCATGTCCAGAAAACTCTGAACTTTTTCCCTAAAATAAAATCAAAAAAAAAAACTCAAAAACAAAACCGCAGAAAATCATGCTATTCAACTGCATTCGATTATCTACAGAAAAGTAAGTCAGAATCTCACAGAGCACAGCAAAAAATGATCAGAAAAGATAACTGTTTTCTGCATCACATTAGATCAATTAGAAGAAAAAGGGAATAAAATACAATCAACTAAAGAAGAGGAGCATTTTAATGGAAGTCAAACAAAATTGAAAAATCAAAAATTAAACTGCTTAACTTGAGATTCCAAAGGCACACGACAGGATATCCACCAGAATTGAAACCAACTCCTAACGAATGATAATCTCTTATATCCCCCTCGCCCTTCTTTTAGAGGATGAAAAAATGCCTAACAGATCTTTACTGTCAGATAGCACTATCTGAGGGAAAACCTTTTAGAGTTTTTTTAAAAAGAATTAAAAGAAAGAAAAGGTTAAAGGATGCACTCTCACTGAATGGCCATGATAGAGTCTTCAAACAAAATGAAGAACGTTAAAGTCAATATTTTACCCTTTTGCAAGAAACGCTTAAACTCCAGGGAAAAAGAAAGTTGATCCATAATGAAGTGTGAAACTTCACAAACAGACAAAACTTTTATGGTAAGTAATATTCATTGGAACCAAATCACTAATATAAGGAAGAAAATAAGGCTCTTTTTGGATTTCATTTGATATCATACTTGTTACCATAAATGCATTCTTAGCTGCACTAAAAACTTCTTTTCCTAATTTAAAATTGAAATCAAACATTAAATATTTGTATTTGAATCTATTTGGATTTACCGCCACATAAAAGCTCAAAGAACTAAATATTACATTTAGGTTCGATTAACAATTTCTCACAACAGACGTCTAACATTTATGTTCACTTTTCTACTTTTAAAGGGCAAGGCTGTGTTAACCATAACCTCCCTAAACCCTACCCACGCTAAAATCCTCTCTGTTCGGTGCCAATGTATTTAGTGAAAAAAAGAATTCTTTTAACAATTAGGATATCTATACTCTAGACACTAATCCTGATATAAACTGACATTCACCAAAGTTCTTAGGCCTTGACTCAAATTAGCATCAGAGGCACACTTTACACACTTTCTTTGTCAAACTTATGAAGACTTGAGATTTATTTAATATCCCATACATGCAGCCATACAAAACAGCTTCACTCGCAAAAAGAAAACTCAATTCTAAAACCCTTTTCTCCATCTTTACATATATAAAAAAACACTTAGATGGTAAATACGCCATTGATTCTTCACAATTAAATGTTAGAAAAATTTTTGAAAATTAAGGACATTTACATGTTAGCAAATTTTATTCAACGTACGCATAAAATCAAAGATTTTATTTAGGATTTCACAAACATTTGATTCTTTTTACACAATAGAATGATTACTAAGAGAAACACCACAAGTTCATCATCACTAGCGTCCATAACATCTAATATTTAGTTTAAAAGTACAAAACCTGTGGGCCTAAATCACATGTTTAGCATAGTGTAAAAACCAGGCCGCATCGACTGCATTGTAAAGGTTTCTAAAAATAACAAACAGATATTTCTCATGTTGTAAAGGTGTAAAAAAGTTGCATTTGGACCGTATCAAGGGATATCTTCAGGTTTTGATGGATATTTAGGCGTTACGATAAATGCATCACTTTCGTTACCGATCGCAACCGTCACCTCATTGTTGCTCTATAATGTCCAGGTGTATATATAAATTCAATTATGTTATATAGACATGGAACTCTCGAGTTGGATTTATTCTGCAACTTGCTACAACATAATGCGCTGGCATAGTACTCAAGGTAAATCTTTTGATGTCTTAGATATTCCATGGCCCATTAAATTTTCAACAAGTTAAGTTTCTCACTTTATTAAGAATAGAGGGAAAAAGTTGTACTTCATTAGGAGTTGGAGAGATGTGTGGATAAAATAAAAAGACAAGTTAAATATTTGATGAGAATTAAAAAGAGAATGGTGATAGTTAAAGTTAAAAAATAGAACAAATTTCACGACAATAAAAAGGAAAATGTTATCAAAATTCCGCGAGACAGATGGAGTATCTTCTAAACCAAAAAGCCACAAACTTCACCTAGTATAACATAAACGTTAACTTGGGTGTATGCAAGAGATTGTAAATTAATTAAGCAAGTAAATCAAAGTAAATCATTATTTTAGGAAAGTAATGTTCTTTTTTTTGGAAAAGTAGTGTAATGATTTTTTGTCCAAAACACAAATTAATGAAGATATGTTTCATTTGCTAGTAGTTGCTAGCTTCCTATACTTTTTGTTTTCATCCTATTTAATGCACTATTTTGACTGGTAATATCTTTGGTTATACATAATTAAAAACCATTAAAACTTAACATAGATATAATGAAAAGATGCATTAAGATAAATCAAAAAAGATATCACTTCACTATATTATTTATACTATGCAAATGTAGCAACTATTTTAAAAAATAAAGGAAGTAATTTTGATTCCATTTATCTTTGATTGGTTCTAATGCTTGACCTTGTCTATCCATCCCAAATTAATTCTACCGTATCAATCTTTAGAATGGTCCACCAATTGTATACTATACTTCACACTTTGCACCTTCACCTCACCTTAATCACATATTCTCTCTCCTCCTTTTAACCACAAAAAAATGTCCATAAAAAGTGTTTTAATCAAAAAATATTAAAACTTGAAGAGAGAAAAGAAGAATATATGAAAAGGACAAACACCATGTCTTTAGTAACTCATGTTTTTGTTACTTCATGTTATGCTTTCAAGATACTAAGATGGTGTCATGCATGAGCGGACCAACCCCAAGCAACCCATCATCAGAAAAAAAAAAAATAATCAACAAAGCACCTAGCATGGTTGCAACACGGATCGAATCCTGGACAATGCCCTCATATGTGACAACCGCTGCCATGGGGCTATGACTACTTTGTGATATTTACTTCATTGTTAATTAAATACTTCCATAAATTATGAGTAGTATTAGGCATTAATTATACAGGTTTGAGTTTGATCGATAGATACATCACAACCATCAAAGTTCCACTTTAATTTATATGATATTTAATTATAATATTATAATTAATACAACTATAAAATTAATTTATATGGTCTCCAATTCATTAAGGTCACTCCAACTTTAGAATTTTATGGGTTTATAATTTTATGAGTAATTTTATTAAATCATATATGCTAATTATTTGATATATATGCATAACTTTAAATACAATCAAGAAAAATAAACATGATATTTGATTAGCATTACGTAACATATAAATTAAAAATTTTCAATTGCATGAAAATTGGGTAAATAATAGACTCGTTTGATAGTATGAAATTAATTAAGTACGTTATGATAGGGTCAGATTAAAATTTAACACTTATCTTGTTTTTACATATGTAATTTATAAATTGACAAATATACTTAAGCAAATTATTCAGTTTTTGTAAAATGTCGAATAAGTATATTTGTTTGTTCCTACTGCAAATATGGTGCAAGGAAGATAATGTACTAGTGTTTTAAATATATCATGTTCTTTACCACATCCTTTTTTTTCAGATGATATGTATCAAGTCCAACACTCATATATAGCAACTCTAGTAGTTGATCCTCAAAATGCTTTGTATTGAGTCCAACATTACTGTAATTTCTTCAAAAATTGCATTGGCTTTCACTATGCTAACACCAAATGTTTCTTAGATACTTGGTTTACACTTGCTTACACTTCAAAGGTTCATTGTAAAAGGTTAAGAGAGTTTTACTTTTGTTTTGTTTTATTTATGCATTTTTCTTTTATCTTATACTTAACTATTGTGAACGTAAAGTTCATATAAATTGTGTGTGTCATACCTTAAAAACACATAAAAATTGCCAACAGAAAATGTTGAAATGAATATTAATTTAAATTGGGCAACCCCGTCTCTTGAATCTTGGGTCCGCGCTGGTGTCATGTATCATATTTGATATTGGAATTATGTTTAGTGAACATTAAAGTGTTGGTGTTTCATTTGGTGTTAAGGAGAGAAAAATACAAAAAAAAAAATACTACCTCCGTTAAATGTTATCTGCAACTCTTTCTATTTTTGTCTGCTCAGTACTATCTGCAACTCACTTTTTTCTTTCCTTTTTTTAGTAAAAAATAACCAATCTAAATACCTATCCCATCATTTTCTCTCTCTTTTAATTATCTATCCCATCATTTTCTCTCTCTTTCTTTTCCCTTAATTACCTATCCCTACTTCCTTTCTCCTTCTTTCTCTTACTTACTTATCCTTAATTCCATCATTTTCTCTCTCCTTCTTTCCCTTAATTACCTATATCTACTTTCTCTAATTTCCCCCTACAAAAAATTGCATTAGCAACCGTGAAAAGTACAAAAGTTGCACATAATTTTTAACGGAGGTAGTATATAAAATATGAAAAAGTAAAAAAAAAAAATAAAGTGAAAACATAAAAATCAGGTGATATTTGACAATGCTTTTGCAAAATACCCCATCATCTTAATCCTTAATTAATAATAGTTGACGGCAACACAATGTACCTAAAACTTTGTGAGGTTGCAAATGTTTAAACCAATTTTAGGATGGAGGGAAAAATTTTTAGCCTTTTAGGTAACCTGAAATGCTATATTTTTTCAGAATTATTTTCACATAAAGGTTCTCATCAGTTCTCTACAATAGTGAAGTTGATTTTGGTCCCCAAAATCATCACTGCCCTAGAAAATTCTAACTACTGTTAAATATATATAGAGCTCCCAATAAGCTAGTTCAATTGAGATCTAGCACAAATCCAACCATTGGCTGGATATGAAATGTATACATTCTCAACCCAAGGAAACTAATCGATTGAGAGTTGAGACTATTACGCAACGAAGATAAAACATCACAAAATTTACTTGATATGTTCTCAAAACTTAAAAAAGAGGACACTATAATGGGAAAAGTGGACGGAGATAAAATTTCTTATTGCTCTTCCAATAATCCAATAAAAGAGAAAAAAAATTATAATATGAATCTAATCATAAGACCAACAATAATGTATTATAATAAAAAGAAAACTATGTAGTAATTTTAAAACGAAACACAAAACAAAGCTATGGGAACCCAAAAAAACCTCACAAGAATGACTTCCAAAGTAAAGGTCTTTCAAAAGAATAGTCTTTGAAACTAGGGAGAAGCACGCATAGAAGGGTTAACTTTCAGCTCTTCCTATGATTCCTTTAAAATTTTAGAACTTAGGTATCAAGTTCACATATGTTAAAGATAAAAAGATGAAGGACACACGAGTTGGAGAAAATAAAAGAAAACAGAGATTATTAATGAAAGTTGTGAAAGAACCTCCTTAACCAACAAAGGAAAGAAATATCTCAAATTTTATTAGCAAACAAGAAATGATCAGAACAATAGAAATTATGTTCATTCCAATAGAAGAGTATTGCTTATGGCTCAGTCACAAACAATAGGATCAATCTCTAATCAGGTCAAACTTCCAGGACATCCAATCCCCACCCTCTTCTCACTAAGCTGCATAGCATAAACATTGTAACCTAGAATCCACAACTAAGTTGCATAGCATAAACATTGCTTATTGATTGGCTCCATCAGAAAAGAAGAGATTCAGTTGTGCGAAATTTCAAATAGTTTATGTTGGTATATTTGAATTGACTTCTCCAAAAGTTATTTCCATCCCATATTGGATACAACATATTCCTTCTAAGATGTAGCAGATGTTAGTTGTAATATATCATTTTAAAAAAACATTTTCTCACAAGTGTTTCTAGAACAAAAATCCCACACCCCTCACGCTTACCCATTCATTTGCAATGTGTCCTTTTAGAGAGCCACCTAATGGTGTTGGGGTAATGGAATGTTGTTAGCAATAAATAAAAGGATGAAACAACTTTTGATCTAAAAAGCAACACAAGGGATACATATGGTTGTTCACTACTAGTGGAACACTAGAGCCAAATCAATTAATGTTATTTTAACTTTTCTCAATTGCACGACACCCAATCTTGAGTAGTCCATCTAGAGCCATAAAAACCAAGACCTAATATCCTGTTCTTCATCGCTACAACTGGCCATTTATTGGTGCACTTTGACAAAAGAAACCAAACTTTAAGAGCATAGCTATTTCTCACTAAGGTTTAACTAAGGATCTTCAATAAGTAACACAAGTCCTTTCTTGAATTAGCAAATAAATCATACATGACAATTTAAACATGTACCAGCGGCGTAAATGTTTTGGCTATAGCAGCTAATTAATGTTGGTCAGATTTTTTTGCTCGAAATTTAATAAGGTACGTAATAAAGGAGTATCCTAATATGCTTCATAGTTTAGCTATGAGTTCCAATATACGTAATAAAAGATGGACTATTGAAGACCACAAGGAATTATATAATACAACCATGCCAGTACAACAACAATGATCCCGAAACCTTAAATCTCAAACATGCTAGAAGTTAATACAAAATTATTATTCAAGGAAAGAAGCTAATATAGGAAGATCCATGGAAACTACAAAGACTAATAATTACATAATGTAATATAGGAAGATCCATGGAAACTACAAAGACTAATAATACATGCACAGCCATTTCCATAAGCTCAACATCAAGCATTGTCACTTAGTGTTACCAGGTATGGATAAAAATGATTTGGTGCATCGAAAACTATGTAAATATAATTCAAATGTACTTTAGATAAACTAATTCTAGATGATACAAGTGTGTCGTTAACCAATTGCTAGAAGCACATTGCAAAAGTAGTTCGATAACAAAGCTAGCAAATTAGGCGGCAATGGTGTCACGCACTCGTGCTAATGTCAAAATCAAACCATATGACACAGCTCGTCCGAGTCTCCCTCCCCCAACCAAAAAAGAGACAATTAAAACATAGATGATTTCAGCAAGCATAATATAGCCATCAAAAAAGGAAACAAGTGACAGACTTAAAATTATCTAAAACAAATTAAACAATATAAGAACACAACCAGGACAAAACAGAAGATAATAAAAATAAAAATGATGAAAGTTACAAACAAAAAGGCAATGAATACCATTGAGGAATTAGGGGAGAAAGGTAATACCAACCAGGAGTTAGACATTTGTATGTACAATGGAGTAACTGAAAGTGCAATTGCTAATGCTTCTGATGCCAACACTCCACCTTTATGTTGCTGAAACATAATACAAAATTAAAATTAGACCAAATGCACACAACAACAATAAATCACTCTTAAACAATTAAAAAATTAAAATTTTCACATCAAATTAAGACAATAAACATAATTAGCAAAATGGGTATTTACCATTAGAAAACCCTAAATCTTTGCAGAATTGGAAATTCATAGTATGAAAAACCTTCCACAAATGGAGGTGCCCTTATAATTCGATAATAATGAATAAGCTCCTTCAGCATATCTTCAAAGAACCCACCAGAAAAAATGGAGGCAACCCATAGTATATAAAACCCATAATAATATAATAATAATAATAATGATAATAATAACAGTAAATAAAATTGATGATAATTAAGATGAAATCAAAAAGACATGGGTAAGTGTGAATCATGTTTAATTAATGAAAATATATTCCTAAAAAGAGAGAAGATAAAACACAATCAAAAGAGTTTCTACAAGATCAAGTGAATCAGCTAGCAAATTCTTTTTTTTTTTTGGAAATCAAAGGGAGAGGCATTTTATTACGAAGATAAATCAGAGATTACAATGTCTGAGATCCACACGGGACCCCCATCAAGCCAAACCCTCTCACAAACACTAACAGCAGCCCATTTAGCTAGTCTATGAGCAACTTGATTAGCTTCACGATAGCAAAAACGAAAAGACACATCAGTTACATTGCTTAAGATGACAGGAACATTTTCAATAAGAACTTGGTTGTGGAAGCTCCTTGTGGCAGATCGATTGAGAGCGTTCACAACGTTTTGAGCATCCCCTTCCATGATGATATTGTTCCAGCCCTGATTTTTCACAATGTTTGCAGCCCAAAGAAAAGCTTCTATCTCTGCCCGTTCAGCATCAGCAGCAGGCCAGGATGATTTGGAAGCAGCAAGCAGCACATCACCTTTCTCGTCTCGCGCCACAACACCAAAACCCACTCTATCTTCATTGTTATTGACAGCAGCGTCGACATTGATTTTAATCCACCCCGTATCAGGAGGAGACCACTTCACTTTGGTTCTGCTTTCTTTCCGGCATACAGACATAGAGAGCACTCTACTATATTCAGACATGATATCACTCGCCCGTTTGTAGCATAGATCAGGCGTTACATTGATCTTTTCGAAGTAGAGATCGTTCCTTGCAGACCATATTTGCCAAGCACATACACCAAAAAACTCAGCCTCCTGTTTGGTTTTAGAATCAAGGATACTGCCCAGCCAATCTCTAAAGGAAGAATAATTTGGAATGGCACCAGGACCCATAGAGTGATCCCAAACTTCCCTGGTCCAATTGCATTCCATCAGAACATGTTTGTTGTTCTCCAGATTCCCACATCTCTGACATTTTTCAACGCCAGCAATACCCTTCTTTACAAGATTGGAGCCATTGGGGAGAATATCCCAAGTGGCTCTCCACAGGAATAATTTCGCCTTAGGGGGAATGTCAAGCTTCCATAGTTTGGACCAAATAGGATCAGAGACACTAGAGCTCGGATTATCAGCGGTAGCCTTTAGAGCAAGTTTGTAGGCATCTCGAACTCTGAATACACCATCCTTGCAAGCTGTCCACACCCTCTCGTCCCTTCCTGCATTTAAACTTATAGGAACCTGAACCACACGATCAATATCAATAGGCAGTAAGACATCATTGAGCACATCCATACGCCATGATCTGTCTACAGGATTGATCAACGTGTCCACAGTAGCATCAGGATTGAGACCTCTCACCGGGGAAATAAGTTTGCCCGAACCATCACCACCCAACCAAGCATCCTTCCAGATTTTAACAGACGAACCATCTCCAATTCTCCACCTAGTCCCCATCTCAAGAATAGAGCGAGAGCTCCATATGCTTCTCCAAGAATAGCTGGGATTAAACCCAACGTTCGTTTCCCAAATAGAACATGAGGGGAAATATTTGGCTTTTAAGGATCTAGCCAAAAGAGTATTGGGGTGCGTATGGAGACGCCACAACTGTTTCGCAAGCAAAGAATTGTTGAAAAGACTCAAATCTCGAAAACCAAGACCGCCTTCATATTTAGGCTTACACAAAAAGCTCCAAGCCTTCCACGGAATACCCCTCGCCGAGGTCGACGTGCCCCACCAAAAGGATCGGATGATTCTTTCTACCTCCATACAAAAAGAATTGGGAAGTCTAAAGCAACTCATAGCATAGGTCGGGATGGATTGAGCCACAGCTTTAATCAAAATCTCCTTGCCTGCTTTAGAGAGAAGCTTCTCTTTCCAACCCTGCAGCTTCTTCCAAATCCGGTCTCTAATCCCTGTGAACGAAATTTTCTTCGAGCGATCAAAGAGAGTTGGAAGACCCAGATATTTGTCATGACTCGCCACTTCCTTGAAGCCTAAAACCGCACTAACTCTTCTTCTGATTTCATGCGACAGGCCCCTACTAAATGAGACTTCACTTTTACTAATATTGATGGTTTGACCCGAAAGCTTCTCATATCTGTCAAGAATATCCATTATCACCCCAGCTTCATGAGCATTAGCGCGAGCAAACAAGATACTATCATCAGCAAAGAATAGGTGTGAAACAACCGGAGCGTGACGAGAGACCGAGATTCCATGAATTTTCCTGTCATTATGCGCTTCCTTGATCAAAGCTCCAAGACCCTCAGCACCCAAAAGAAACAAGTATGGAGACAAAGGATCTCCTTGCCTCAGACCGCGCTTCGGTAAAAGAACGTCCGTAGCCTCCCCATTTACAAGGAAAGAGAAGGAAACAGAGGTTACACATTTCATCACAGTATTAATCCATGCGGCCGGGAAACCCATTTTAATCATCACAAGAGCCAAAAAATCCCATTCCATCCTATCGTAAGCTTTACTCATATCCAGCTTAAGAGCCATAGACCCCTTCTTCTTAGCTTGGTTGTTTTTCATAGCATGGAACAATTCAGACGACATCAAGATATTATCAGTTATTAACCGACCTGGGACGAAGGCGCTTTGATGTTCATCAATAATCATGGGGAGAATGACCTTTAACCTGTTAGCTAACACCTTAGAGATCAGCTTGTAGGATACGTTACACAGGCTAATGGGGCGAAGGTCAGTCATCTTTGTCGGCTTCTTCACTTTTGGGATAAGGACAACATGAGTATGGTTCAAGCCCTCCGGCATAATCCCATGATTCAGAAAATCGAGAACCATAGCACAAATATCATCACCAACCACATTCCAGTACTTCTTATAAAACAAAGCGGGAAAGCCATCCGGTCCAGGCGACTTACCGGGGTGCATCTCAGCCAATGCTTGAGTCACTTCATCACGGCTGTATGGCTGGTTGAGATGCTCAATCATAGAAGGGGAGAGTCTGGAATTTATGAAATCGACATCATCAATGCATATTTCATCTCTACTGGAAGCAAAAAGGCCCTTGAAATAATTTAATACCACATTCATCATTCCCTCTTGGCTTCTATGTCTGACCCCATTTTCATCCTCAAGAGCAGTGAGCTTGTTTCTCCTCCTTCTAGTAGAAATTTTTGAGTGAAAGTAAGCCGTATTTTTGTCCCCATCTCTAAGCACAAAAGGACGACACCGTTGCCACGCAGCTGTTTCTTGTTGTTTGCGAAGCGACCGAATCTCCTGTTCTACACTCCTATACTCCTCAATAACAGAAGGTGAAGGATGCATCTTACGCACTTGTTTGAGTCTGCGCATCAGCCAACCAATCCTGCTGTAATTAGCCATATAAACATTTTTATTCCACTTCTTAAGTTGGGTACTGCACTCTTCAATGACACTGCTCCAAAACGGCCCATGTTTCCTCTTTGCCAGACCCCAGAAAGACTCTATACTGTGATCAAAGTCTTCATGGTGAGTCCATCGTGCTTCAAACCGGAACATGCGATCCCCATAGCTTCTGTCCACCGAATCCTCGTCCTCCAAACCTCTAAGACGTAACAGTAGGGGGCAATGATCCGAACTATCCCAAACAACGTTCTCCACGACAGCCGAGGCGAACAAGTTTCTCCAACTCTCCGTAGCCACACATCGATCAAGACGTTCCTCTATAAAGCCACTTGTTCTCTTATTGCTCCAGGTGAAGGGGTGGCCAGTATAGCCTAAATCAGCTAAACCATTGATATCCAGACAGTCACGAAAATTACTTAGATTGTTGAAGTCACATGCTGAACCGCCCCTCTTCTCTGACTCAGCCAAAATTTCGTTGAAATCACCACCCAAAAGCCACGGCTCATCATTATCTGTACCCAGCTTGTTAATCAGTTCCCAAGTGCGAACCTTTTGACCTTGCTCAGGCCAGCCATACACACAAGTAAGACGCCACTTCCTGCCACCAGATTGTAAAATGTGAAGATCAATAAAATGTTCCCCTGACCCCAGAATACAAACTTCACAATCATCGTTCCAAAAAAGACCAAGGCCCCCCGATCTTCCCACAGCCTCCACACAATAACATCTGTCAAACTGAAGCTTATGTTGCACTTTCTTTAAATCAGACGCAGAGCTTTTTGTTTCGCAGAGAAAAAGCAACTCCGGGGAGAATTTGCGCACTAACGAGTAGAGCGAATTGACTGACGAGGGACTCCCGAGACCTCGACAGTTCCAAAATAGGATTTTATTCATTGAGACGGTAGAGCCCAGTTTGTGGGGCCCGCCACATTTTCAGCACCAAACTCAGTATCCACCTCCATAGGGACAATGCGTTTCTTGAAATTACCCCTATCATCAACATCCTCTGAAGGCTCTTCCCTACTTCCCACCTCAATAGTCCTTTTTTCCCCCACTGGCTGGAAAGTCAACTCAGAACCCCTGTGCTCCTTACTTCGCTGGATTTTTTTTCCATTTGTGAATCCTCTTACTAGTGTGAGATAGGGACGAAGAGCTACTCACAGTAGTAGGAATAATAATAGGTTCAACTGGGGGCTCCACAGAAGCTTCATGAATATCCAACCCTTCAGTAAAAGTACTTTTATCCACCTCCAAACGCCCCACGTGACTTCCCTTGTTCTGACAATTATCCTCCTCATTATTAATATTATTATCCACCCCAAGACTGGGCCCTTCCAAACCCACGGCATCAGACTCTTTCTCCTTGTTCCCTTCAGACAGATCAATCATAACCTTCCCCATGAGCGAAGTAACAGTAGTAATACCCTCATTAGGGTTAGCATGAGAAGTAGGAGGACTTAACTTCTTGGGGAAGAAAAGTCTTTTATTGCATGATTTCCCTTCTACCCTTTCCTCCTGGTTGCTCGAGACTTTCATCGGTTTCCAAGGCGAAGCCTTCATCCATGCCCCATAATTTTTAACCGGTGAACTCTCCCCGAAGAAGGAAGATATCCTAGAAAAAGGAAGGAGTATAGTTTATTTGAATGAAAACCCTCAAAACTGCCATTAATAGATACAGTTTCCTTTTCGAAATTTCTTATTTTTGGTTACAAACCAAAGTACCCCCTTCCTCCTTAGTCCCCAAGTCCCTACACTGACTGGAATAGAAACATTACTCAAAGAAAGAATACAAAGGGTTCTTTTTTTTTGGCTTATTTATTTCAAAAAAAAAAATATTTTTGTTTCATTAGGATCTGCTAATGTACTCTTACGGTCCATTTGGTAGATAGTAATAAATGGTAGTAATGCGAATGAAAAACTAATGTAATTTTAGTTGAAAAATCTATTGCCTACCTTGTTGGTCATGCTTAACTCCAATTATCTCATTTTCTTCGTAAAATATATTCCAATGCATTACCATTGGAAAATGTGGTATTAGGTGGTAATGAAAATTTATAACCAAAAACTTTTTTGTGATCAAATTTCATTATCATGGGAATCATAAGAAACTTTTGATGAAATTTTACACTATAAATCATTCCTATTACCAATTATTTAGTACCACTAACCAAACGAGCCGTTAATTTATATATCATCTAAATTGGATATGAGAAATTCTTTATTAAGAGTGTATCGTGAGATGGTTTAATATTGGTTGTTTTATAATAAATAATTTTTTCATTTACTTAATTTTTGTTGTAAAAGACATTAAATAGAATGCTTATATGGACTTATCTCATAGTGAAACAATCTCATACTTCCTCCGTTCCATAATACTTGCTATATTTTAATTTTTTACGCAATCCAATGTACTATTTTGTTCATTTATATGTCGAATTATACACATTTAAAAAGTATAAAAAGTTTATATTATGAAAGTATGCGATCAGACGAATTAAACAAGATCCCACTTGACCATATTATTACTTACATATTAGCCGCAATATGCAAAATATAAAATAAGCTTAAACGATAAATAGTGCTCAAAAACAAAATATAGCAATTATTTCGGAACGGAGGTATAAGATTAGCTAATTGGATATCACAAACTAGTGGCAAGCAGAATAATCTCTAAAATATTAGGTTAAGCTATTTAGGAAACAAATTTCGATATTATGTATTGGTAGATTTGCAATTTCACATCATATATTTTCGAATGGAGTAAATAAAATACACCATCAGTTACATATTATTTGCTACATTTCACTTTTTTATGCAATTTAATGTACAATTTTGATCATTAATATCTTAAACTACACTTATCTAAAAATTATAAAAATTTAATATTATGAAAGTATGCGATTAGACGATTCGAATAAGATCCCACTTGACTATATTTTTACTTACACATTAGTCGCAATATGTAAAATAAGCTTGAACAATAAATAGTGCACACAATCGAAATATAGCAAGTATTTCAGAACGGAGGAAGTATGTGTATAAATTTGATGGATAGTGAGTTCTAACTTCTAATCTTGTATAAGACTAGTAGACATGAAAGCATACTTATCGTATACATTATACACTGTCTTATATACAAGCTTGCTATAAAGGCATATAACTTAGAGGGTGAATTTATAATCATAACAATTTATTATAAAGTTAGTAAACCTTAATTATTTATTAAATGTTTTATCTCAGTTTTTTTTAATAGAATTGAGCAGACTCCTTAATTATTTTTAGACGTATTTTTTTATTTTTATTTTTATTTTAAAAATCAAATATGAGAATACGATGAGTAAATATATAGCGGATACGATTGTAGCAGATATAGAACAATTTTAGTGGATGGATATGCTTTTAAGAGCAAACCCACGTGAATAAACATAATTATCAGAGTTTAACCCTCTATAAATGATGGATTATAATCAACAATTGAATATTAAGGCCCTCAATAATTGTCGCTTTAAATTCAACAATCTATGTTTGCTAAGATTTACTTATTTTCATGTAAGAATAGAAAATTTATACTTAATAATTTTATATAATTTTTAAAGTTGTACTTATAGATATCTATAAGTACAACTTTAAAAATTATATAAAATTATTAAGTATTGTTTCTGCTAAGAAACTGTCAAATTTGTAAGGGGACTTCAAGAGATAAGTGTCTTCCCAAATAAGGGCTGGTAGTAGTCCGACCGCCGCGCGTGGTGTTCCTGCAACCACAAAGAAAGCTAACCCGGGGGCCTAGTCCCGGAAGGGCTCTCCGATGCTTAAGTCAGACCAAGGAAAATGTGATGTATGTGAGTTTTTGGGTAAGATTGCGTAACCTGATTACCGAAGTCGAGTGTTGCTTTTAAGGTAGGTCTATCTTGGGAGTTACCCTTCCTGGGCAGTTATCTTTAGGTAGATAACTGCTGGAAGTTACATCTGCAGGAGGGGACATCATGGAGGGCAGTTATCAGGACCATAGGTGGAGCTGGATAGATTAAGTAACCGCTGTCCTGCAAATAGGTTTTTCTTCCTTGGACTTTAGCTGGAGCTGTAAGTCTTGATCGATATGAAGGATAGTTTGACTTTTGACTTCATTGACCTAAGGTCGTTTTGCCCTTTCGTAGGACATAGGAAGTATGACCCATAACATTGGCCTCCCGCATACGAAGTAAGATGATGGTTTGCCTTAAATGAATCTTGATTTGTATGCGGAACATCACAAAAAGCTGACAAAGAGTATGTCTCGGATCTTTAAGTCTCGGATCTCATAAAGTCTCGGACTTCTTAACTGCATTTTAGAGGATGGTAAAATACCAAGGCAAGGGGGGTCCGACTCTTTTGAGTCCCGGACTGCTTATTTAACTTAGAAAGATTAACATCTGGTTGTTTTGTAAGATGAAGCATAGGGGTCCGAATCATGTGAGTCTCGGACAACTTAAATATGCTCAGGTACACTTAGCCAGCAGGGGACCTCAACATTTAGAAGTCCTGGGGAGTCCGACTTATAGAAGTCTCGGACTCCTTAAGTACACATAGGTGTACTTAGCCAAAAAGAGGGGGCCTCAACATTTAGAGGTCCTGGAGGGGTCCGACTTATGGAAGTCTCGGACTCCTTAAGTACACATAGGTGTACTTAGCCAAAAAGAGGGGGCCTCAACATTTAGAGGTCCTGGAGGGGTCCGACTTATGGAAGTCTCGGACTCCTTAAGTACACATAGGTGTACTTAGCCAAAAAGAGGGGGCCTCAACATTTAGAGGTCCTGGAGGGGTCCGACTTACGGAAGTCTCGGACTCCTTAAGTACACATAGGTGTACTTAGCCAAAAAGAGGGGGCCTCAACATTTAGAGGTCCTGGAGGGGTCCGACTTACGGAAGTCTCGGACTCCTTAAGTACACATAGGTGTACTTAGCCAAAAAGAGGGGGCCTCAACATTTAGAGGTCCTGGAGGGGTCCGACTTACGGAAGTCTCGGACTCCTTAAGTACACATAGGTGTACTTAGCCAAAAAGAGGGGGCCTCAACATTTAGAGGTCCTGGAGGGGTCCGACTTACGGAAGTCTCGGACTCCTTAAGTACACATAGGTGTACTTAGCCAAAAAGAGGGGGCCTCAACATTTAGAGGTCCTGGAGGGGTCCGACTTATGGAAGTCTCGGACTCCTTAAGTACACATAGGTGTACTTAGCCAAAAAGAGGGGGCCTCAACATTTAGAGGTCCTGGAGGGGTCCGACTTATGGAAGTCTCGGACTCCTTAAGTACACATAGGTGTACTTAGCCAAAAAGAGGGGACCTCAACATTTAGAGGTCCTGGAGGGGTTCGACTTATGGAAGTCTCGGACTCCTTAAGTACACATAGGTGTACTTGATTAAAATAGGACTTCAGCACTCTGTGGGTCTCAGATTAGGAGACGTTTTGAAGTCTCGGAAATGTAGGATATGCAGAATCAAGCTTGTATTCACCAACCATGGTGTCGTTTCCCCAAACAGTGCATTAATGGCTATATTAAATTCTCACCTAACCTTTTGTCATTTTGTTCCAAAATTGTATTCTAGTGAGAGAATCACAAATTTCAAACTTTTCTAGAGAGAGAGGCTCTGACATCTTTGAAGATTTTCTGACAGTTCATACTTGGAAACACATTTCACACCAGGTATACTTTAATTTTTGGATCAAACTCATAAATTTCTTGATTTTTTCATTTGATTTTCAATAAATTCATCAAATCTTCAACCATTGTTCTTGAAATCTTCAAACTGTTCTTGAAGATCTTCAATCTGTTCTTGAATAATTATTGTTTGATTTATATTTGCATCACTGTTCATATAAAACTTGTTTATCATGGAGACCCTTTACTTAGAGGATATCTGTAGAGAATTTCCCAACATTGACCTTAATAAGGACTCGGAATTCAAGAATGAAGAGACCAGGGTTGGTTCTGATGAGTCGGATGATGATAGCCCAATTTTTCGCGTGAATCCGCATTATGAACCGATTCCGAGTGATGATGAGTCTGATGTTTCGCCTTTTTACCCAGAGGAGACTATTTTACCTTATCCTTGGGAAGTTTCTTTAGCATTTGTTCCCGGATACATACGTGTAAATCCTAAACTTTTGGAGGTGGTTCATGTAGATATGACGAAGAAGAAAGCGGCTCAAGAATGTTCACCAAGCCGGGACACTTCCAAGAACATTCCTCATCCTTTTTATATTCCCAACGGGGGGCCATTGAACTATTTTGTAGATAAAACCACAATGGACATATTGGACAGTGACAGGAAGAGTATGGCTCGGAGATGGGGTCTAATAGATGGCTATGATGTAGTTAAGCCCGGACTTTATGATACTGTACGATACCCCCCAGATGGTTGTATAGCCGTATATGATAAGTCATTTGAAATGGGTCTAAGATTTCCCTTACACCCCTTCGCAAAATCAGTTTTGGATATGTTGGATATTACTGTGGCTGAGTTTTATCCCAATGCTTGGGGGTGTATCTCGGCCTTTATTATAGTGAGCAAGGGTTTGGGAATAGGATTAAGTATGACGGCATTTCGTCACATATTTAGGGCTAGGCTGTGCAATTCTACGGCGAATGGGCCTGGATGGGTGACCTTATCCCATAGGAGGGGCTTTAAGATAGTGGGGGATTTGCCTGATAGCAACAAACTTTTTAGGACAAAGTTTGGCTATTTGTATAGTAGGCAAGGCTGGGATATCAAGACAAGTTTTGATATAAACCCTAAGGTAGAGCGTTTTAATAATAACGTACCTATCTGCAATCACGAGGAAGCAATAATAGTCCGGTTTGCTACTATGAAAGTAGAGCTGAGGAAAAAGCCGGTATTTGTACAACGGAGATGGATACCCAGGTTTCCTGATCTTAGCAAAGAACTTTTTCTAGCAGCTTTTGACATTAGCCTCTTCATTAATAAGAGTAGGTTTCTTTTCAAAGCCGTATTATGATATTGGTTTAACCTGATACTAATCCAGGTTAATATTTTGCAGGGGTAGCAAGAGAGCAAGTTGGAGCCAAGTATAGACAACTGATGGCTGGTTTTAACACTCTAGGAGCTTTCGCTGAAGCACTTAGAACGGTTACTCCTCCTCCTGCCGTACCCAATCCTCCTAACGTAAGTGTCTAACTTACAGTCTATTTCTTATTTTGGGTAGGTATTAACCAAGTTCATATAATTTGCAGAATTCGGCAACTGTAACGGATGCACTAAAAGATGCTCCGAGTCATGAGGAGGCTCGGGAGTTGCTGGAGAAGAGGAGGGAAATTCCTCCTCCTGAAGAGGTTGCCAACAGGGCAGGGAAGCCCACGAGAAAAAGGAAAAGGGGCTCATCTAAGCCCAAAGCAACCCCCACACCCGATAACCCAGTGGTAGTGGAAGATGACGAAGATGAAGTCTCTTCGGGCTCAGGAGAGCCAATTATCGATGCCGTGCCTCTGAGCACCAACTTTCCAGGCATCAAAATAAATGAGCCGAAATATAAAGCTTCGGCTTCTTCTTCAAAGATTGCTCCCAAGGAGAAGGGGAAGCAGGTCCTGGTGGAGGAAGAGGTGGTTTACACCAGGAACATCAAGGCACAAAGGCCTGGTGTTCCTTTTGTAAACTTATCTACTGCTGAACTAGCGGGCCGGTTCAATAAAGCCAGCCGCTGTTTGATCACTCAGGATGATTTAGATTTCATGGATACTTTGGATCCTGAAGAGAGGATGCAAAGAGCTCAGGCTGCTATGGCTGAGGTAAGTCTTCAAGTGTATATATCACGGCTTGTATTCCATACTTTGATTGTTCTCTTTTTCAGGGCTTGATCAGGATGTTGTTCGAGACATCCAAAGTCCAGCAGAATGAGGTGGACCGGGAAACTATCCGGACACTGACTGCCAGGGTTGACGAGCTGAACGAGAAGGAGGCAGATCTGAAGGCTCGTCTGGACAAGTGCAAGGGCCTGTCTGAGAGGCTTGATCAGGCTGAGAAATGGAGAGCCCGGATGAAAGACATGTTGACCGAGACTGCTGGGAAGCTGGACAAGTGTTCCCAGCTCTCTCTGGAGATGTGCACTGACATTGGGAATGTCCTGGAGGCCTTGGACATGGTTACTGTCAGGAGCAAATATTTAATGGACTTGCTATATGAAGAGCAGGCGAAGCTGGAGGAAGTTTTAGAGGTCGCCCAATATTACAAGGCCAAGTCGGAGCGACGAGGTCGGATCGCCAAAGATTGGTTATCTTCCTCGGACTGTGGGTCATTTATGGCCAAGCTTTCTGGGGAGATGATCAACAACGGCATCCTTCTCGAAGCCGAGGCAACAAGATTGGCAGCTATTGAGATGGGGGTTGACTCTGAGAAACTTTCAGCTCTAGCCATGTCCAAGAGGGGGGAGGCTTTGAAAAACTTGACTGATACCTTCAACAGGGGCTCTGCCGCCCTAGATGACCCGGAGTGGGACGTTGAAGAGAAGAAACAATGGGCTGCAAAGATCCCCCCGGCCTTGGAGAAGCGGGCCTCCGAGATGGATTTCACGGTGTATCAGCCCAAGCGTTCTGATCCTCCTTCTGTTCCGGCAAGATCAAACTTTTCTTCCCTTGACCATAAGTGTAATGATCTTGCTGGACACTTGACCATGGAGAGGGAAGTTGTCCAAGATTTAGCTCAAGAGTTGGAAGCTACTGAGCCTCTGACCATAGATTTAGACGAGCTTCTGAAGCTGTCTCCTTCTCCAGCCCCCAGATCGCCTTCTCCTGTTTCTCAGGCCAACGAGCAGGCTGAGTAAAGCTTCTTCTGTGCCTCAGGCACTTTTTGTAATAGTTGTAGGTGAAAAAACACTTTTTGGAAATATTTTGTAAACATTATTAGGAGATCCGTATCTCCTGTACTTGTAAATGTGATTGTATATTTCTTACTTTGTTGATTTTATATATATGTTGCTCGCTATTATATTTACTTGCGATCTGCTATAAATCGGACAAACTAATGATGCTCCGGATCTTCAGTGTTAAGACTCGGATCTTCAATTTAAATTGACCTTCTTTGCTTAAAGATCTACCACCTTGGCGTGAAAACACGGATCTTTTATAAAAAATTTCCGAATCTTCAGGGTGAAGGCTGATAATGACTTAGCTTTTAGAGAACATAGGTTCTGATCCAAATTACTATGGGGGTCATACTCATAGGAGTCTCTGACCTCAAAAAGTATCAACAGCATCAAAATAAATGAGCTTGATAGAACATAGGTTCTCAACAAGCCTTGGGGGGTCAGACTCATAGGAGTCTCTGACATCCAAGGACATCAAAAGCATGAAAATAACTTAGCATGTTAGAACATAGGTTCTTAACAAACTTTCCAAGGGGGGGTCAGACTCATAGGAGTCCCTGACCTCCATAAACATCATGGAAATACACATAGTTCGGAATCTGAGCAAGCTCTTGCAAACAACAATTCAGATAACAGTGAACATAGGTTCATATGATATCATGGTAAAAGTGAACATAGGTTCATATGATAACATCCAAATCCAACAAAAACGAAAACTTGAAATGAAGTAAAGGTAAACTAACATGAAATGAAGTGTTCAGCTATAAAGTTTAATAGTTGCTATGATGAGGGCCCCTTGCAAGGGGTTGTTCAGATGTAGAACTTCTTGAGATGGTCAGAGTTCCATGGCCTTTTGAGCAGTTTGCCTTCTGTGTCTTCTAGTTCAAAAGTTCCTGGTTTCACAATTCGGACTATCTTGAATGGACCATCCCAATTGGCCCCTAGTTTGCCTTTGTCAGTAGCTTTCCCAGTTGCTTCCACTTTTTTGAGAACATAGTCATGGAGTTGCAATTGTTTGGGCTTCACCATCCTGTTAAACTGTCTGGCCATCTTCTGTTTTTGTGCCAAAGATCGAAGAAGTGCATTGCCTCTTGTTTCAGGGAGGAGGTCTAAGTTAACCTTTTTTGCAGCATCATTATCTTCATGAGAGTAGTAGGCAATCCTTGTGGATGGAATGCCTATTTCTACTGGTAGCACAGCCTCAGAACCATAGACAAGTGAGAAGGGTGTGTGTCCAGTGGCATCTTTCACAGTTGTACGCATAGCCCAGAGCACACCTGGTAGTTCTTCGTCCCAGGAGCCTTTGGCCCCTTCTATCTTTTTCTTAATGCTGGAGAGTATTATCTTATTGGCAGATTCTACTTGACCATTGGTTTGGGGTCTTGACACAGAACTGAACCTTATTTGGATTTTAAATTTGTCACAATAGTCAAGGGTATTCTTGCTTATGAATTGACGGCCATTATCAGTGATTATAACCCTAGGTATGCCATACCGAGTAATGATGTTACGCCAAATGAATTGACATACCTGTTTGTCAGTGATGGTGCTCAGGGGTTCAGCCTCTACATATTTTGAGAAGTAATCTACAGCCACAATGATGAACTTTCTTTGGCCTTTTGCAGGAGGAAAGGGTCCCAAAAGATCTAGGCCCCATCTATCAAATGGCAGAACAGCTTGGATGGTAGAAAGATAGTTTGATGGTTTTCTTGGAATTTCTGCGAAGTACTGGCACTTTTCACATGTTTTGACCAGTTTTTCTGCATCTTCTCTCAGTGTTGGCCAATAGTAACCATTTCGCAGGACTTTACTGATGATGGTCCTGGTGCCCTGATGGATGCCACATCCCCCTTCATGGATTTCACGGAGGATATAGTTCCCATCTTCTGGTGTTACACACTTAAGCAGTGGATGTGTGTAACTCTTCTTGTAGAGATTATCTTCGAAGTATTCAAACCATTTTACCTTCTTCAGGAACAGAGGAGCTTGTGCAGGATCTTCTGGCAGGGTGCCATGTTTGAAATATTAGATGAGAGGTTCCATCCAAGTGTTGTCCCTGGTTACCATAGCAACTTTTTGATTGATGCTAGGTGAGGATAGAATCTCCCATGTGATGTTGCGGGCCAGTGGGCCATCAGCTGAACTTGCTAGTTTGGCTAAGGCATCTGCCTGGGCATTCTCAGATCTGGGTATATGTTTGATGGTGAATTGCAACGGCTCAATCAAGGATTTGACTTTTTGTAGATACATTTTCATGCTATCATCTTTGGCTTCGAAATCCCCATTCACTTGTCCCACAATGAGCTGGAGTCAGAGTAAGCTGTGAGTACCTTAGCACTTGAATTTCGGCATATGGTGATGCCAAATATTAGGGCTTCATATTCAGCTTCATTGTTTGAGGCAGTGAACTGGAAGCGGACAGAATGCTCCAGCTTTACTCCTACAGACGAGATTATGATTATCCCTGCACCACTGGATGATTTGGTTGCAGAGCCGTCAACATAGAGTTTCCATTCTTGATTGGGATTTTCAGGTTCAAACCCTGTGGCTTCAGCTATAAAATCAGCGAGAGCTTGGGCTTTGATTGCTGTGCGGGGCTCAATTTCAATACCAAAATCAGACAATTGGTTGGCCCAGTCTGCTACCCTGGTTGATTGGTTCCTTCCTTCTAGGATCTTCTTTATGGGCTGACTTGTACGAACCCTGATTTGGTGAGACTGAAAATAGGGCTTTAATTTGCGGCTGGCCATCACAACGGCATATAATGCTTTTTCAACCTCACTGTAATTGCTTTCAGATCCTCTATATGCATGGCTTATATAATAAATTGGAAATTGCTTCCCTTCCCTTTCAGCCACAAGCACAACACTAAGAGAATATTCTGAGATTGCTATGTAGAGATATAATACTTCACCTTTCAGAGGAGAGACAAGTTTAGGAAGGTTGGCTAGATATTCCTTGAGGTCTTGAAAGGCTTTTTCTGCTTCTGGGCCCCATTCAAACGTTTGTTTCTTGAGGGTTCTGAAGAATGGGGAGCATTTGTCAGCAGATTTGGACATGAACCTTCCAAGGGCTGCAACACAACCGGTGAGCTTTTGAACTTCCTTGACGGATTTGGGAGATCGCATGTTAAGGATGGCTTGGATTTTGTCTGGATTTGCTTCTATACCCCTTTCATCCACCAAGAATCCTAGGCACTTCCCCCCAGTAACCCCAAAGACGCACTTTTCAGGATTAAGGCGCATAATGTGGTTTCTGAGAGTGAGAAAAGTTTCTCTGAGATCTGCAGCATGATCTTTGGGCTCTTTGCTTTTGGTGATCATATCATCCACATAAACCTCTAAGTTTTTCCCAATTTGGGCGCTGAATACCTTATTGACCATTCTCTGAAATGTGGCCCCTGCGTTTTTAAGCCCGAAAGGCATGACTTTATAGCAGTATACACCAGCACTTGTGATGAAGGTAGTGTGTGGCTGATCTTCCTCTGCCAGGGGGATTTGATAATACCCCGCGTTTGCATCCATGAAGCTAAGGAGGGCATGCCCCGCTGTGGAATCGACTAGGCGATCTATCTTTGGAAGCGGGTAGTCGTCCTTAGGACAGGCCTTGTTTAAATCAGTGAAGTCAACACACATTCTCCACTTTCCGTTAGGCTTCTTCACCAGCACCACATTGGAGAGCCATTCAGAGTATTGGCACTCCCTTATGAAGTTGGCTTTGAGCAATTTCTGGACCTCGGCTTTGGTTGCCTCTATTCTTTCCTGACCCTGGTGCCTCAACTTTTGCTTCACCGGTTTATAGCCAGGTTTGATGTCTAATTTGTGACACATGACATCCTTAGGGATGCCAGGCATTTCAGACACATTGAAGGCAAAGATATCCCGGAATTCAAAGATGACTTTCAGCAATTCTTCTCTAATATCAGCATTCAGATTTGTGCCGATTTTGATCATCTCACCGTTCCCCCAAACATCAACTTCCTCATGTTTATCGGATGGTTCTGGCCTTTGAGAAGGGATTGCAACAGAGAGGATGGCAGCGTCTTCTAACTTTCTTTTCTGTCCAGATTCTCGAGGCATCTCTTCCCCTTTGAGAGAATTGACTAGGCATTCCCTTGCTGATTTTTGGTCACCCCGTAAGATTCCGACAGTAGAGTCATCCTTCTCGTATTGCAGCAGCAACTGGTGAGTAGAGATGACTGCCTTGACTTTGTTGATGAGAGGAAGACCCATAATGGCGTTATAGGAGAATTTCAGGTCTACCACTGTGAAACGAACAGCAATATTGCGTCCATTGTTCTTCTCACCAATTCTGACAGGAAGGACAATGGTGCCTAGGGGAAAGACCCTTCCACCTCCAAACCCAATCAGAGGTCTGTCCATGGGTTGAAGGTGTTTCTCTTCGTATTTCATTTGGCGAAGACAATCCATGGTTATCAAGTCAGCAGAACTTCCGGTATCAACGAGGATACGGCGGACTTTCATGTGGCTTATTTTCAGGGTGACCATCACTGGATCAGAATGTGGCTGCTACAAAGGAATGCTTAGCTCCTGACTGAATTTCATTTCAGGGCATGTTGGTTCTTCTTTAGGAGGACCCTTCATAAGGGTATGTATGCTGTCTCTTGCTGATCGGATGGTGGGGAACTCCTCAGAATAGCCCCCCACTATCATATTAATCACGCCATCAGTAGCAGCGGATGAATTTCTGGAGTGTAGAGAAGCCAACTTCTCAATGTCAAGATCATCAAGTCGATGTTTCTTCCTTTCAGGCTGCTTTCTATCATCCTCTTTGTTGAGGAAACGGTCCAATTTCCCTTCCTCTGCATATTTGTTTAGGATTCTTTTCAACTCCCGACAGTTAGGGAGGGTATGACCATGCTCTTTATGATATTCACACCATAAGTCCATGTTTCGGCGGTACTTAGGTGTAGGAACGGCAGCAGGAGGGGGTAATTGATCCTTGATATCATAAAAAATCTCCGCCCTGTTGCGGTTGAACTTGGCTTCGTATCCATCATCCCTGACGTCACGTGGAGGATACTTCCTGTCTCGATCAGATCTACTGGATCCTTGTTTCTGATTATGATCATCCTGTCTTGCTCTGTCTCTTGTGTCTACCGCCTTGTCATTTTTTCTTTTCCTGGAGGTAGGGTCTAGTTGTTGACAGATATCGGATGCGGTGACATAACTCCTTGCCTGTCTCATGGCTTCTGCATAGGACTTAACTTGGTTCTCCAGGAGTTGGAACTTCAGTTTATGGGTCCTCATGCCATTGATCAAAGCCGAGACTGCAATTGATTCCTCCAGGTCTGTAACCGCCAGCACTCCGTCGTGGAATCGCTGAAGGTAAGCAGACAAAGATTCTCCATCTTGTTGAGTGATACTCAACAAATGGAAGTTGGATTTTTCTTGTCTCCTTGATGCCGTGAAGTGACTGAGGAACTTGGCCTCGAGTTCAGCGAAACTGTGGATGCTCCCATTGGGAAGTGATGTAAACCAAGTCAGGGCTAGGCCTGTGAGCGTGATCGGGAAGAATTTGCATAATAGCGAGGAGTCAGTTGTATATAGTACCATGACATTTTTATAGGCTATCATGTGTTCTTCTGGACATTGAGTACCAGACAATGGAGGTATGGTGGGCACCTTTATCTTGGATGGATTAGGTGTGGCTAGAATGTCCGCTGATAAGGGAGAGTTCAGCTACATAGGCGCTTCCCTCTCGCGGGGGCGTGCGGAGGATTCTGCCACATAATCCGAGTTCATCCGTTCCCGAAGGTCTCTAGTTCTTTCTCTCCTCCTCCCATCTAAAAAGCTTTGAACGTTACTGCTCCTTTCTTTCCGACGGCTGTCAAGATGAGTTCGTAGATCACTAGTGCGTCTTTTAGAGGAGGCACAGTTAGAGTCATCTCTGCGGGAGGGAGTTGGTTGTCTTGAAGTTTTCACCCGTGAATGGGCAAGATTTTCTTCGGCTTCCTTCCGACCTTGTTCGGAAGGAACTCTCTGTTGTTCTGCAAACAAGGTTCTTAGATCTTGGATTTGCTGTGTCATGGCTGCCAGGGTGGCATTTATGTCAGGATCGTTCGGTGCCGCGGAAGGTTGCTGGGCAGTGACATTGCGCAATTGCTCAGCAAATGTTCGGGAAAGGTTATCAGCGAGAGCGTCAAGATCCTGCCTCGTCACCGGTCGGTTTTCAGGTCGTGAGGTGGAAGTGTCAGTGCTGCGTGCGACTGACGCTTCCTTGGTGTTTGTTCTTCTGGGTGCCATCTTTTTTGAGTTTGGGTGGAGTTTCAGGTGTTTTGAAGGATGATACTTCTCGTTATCCCCACAGACGGCGCCAAACTGTTTCTGCTAAGAAACTGTCAAATTTGTAAGGGGACTTCAAGAGGTAAGTGTCTTCCCAAATAAGGGCTGGTAGTAGTCCGACCGCCGCGCGTGGTGTTCCTGCAACCATAAAGAAAGCTAACCCGGGGGCCTAGTCCCGGAAGGGCTCTCCGATGCTTAAGTCAGACCAAGGAAAATGTGATGTATGTGAGTTTTTGGGTAAGATTGCGTAACCTGATTACCGAAGTCGAGTGTTGCTTTTAAGGTAGGTCTATCTTGGGAGTTACCCTTCCTGGGCAGTTATCTTTAGGTAGATAACTGCTGGAAGTTACATCTGCAGGAGGGGACATCATGGAGGGCAGTTATCAGGACCATAGGTGGTTTCCAGGGAAGGATCTTTGACCTGGATAGATTAAGTAACCGCTGTCCTGCAAATAGGTTTTTCTTCCTTGGACTTTAGCTGGAGCTGTAAGTCTTGATCGATATGAAGGATAGTTTGACTTTTGACTTCATTGACCTAAGGTCGTTTTGCCCTTTCATAGGACATAGGAAGTATGACCCATAACAAGTATAAATTTTCTATTCTATGTGTTGGCTATAAATGACTCATGTAATTTGATTCAATTATAATTCAAGTTGAAAATTATTCAACTTAATCTTGGATTGGAGTCAATTAATTTGCCATCGGTTAGAGCTCGAACATGTATTACACATGTTATTATTGGGTACAAATGTGTAATTGATGGGTCGATTTGATTCAGTTGAATTTTGGTTTTAAAAATTAGGGAAATTCCACATGGTAGCATCAAGTTTTAATGAAATGTCAATGGTAGTATTTTTTTAAGATTATTTCACATGGTAGCATCCAGTTTATAGCGCTATCTACTTGTCGTAGCATTTTCAAGTTCTTGTTAAATTCCGTTTAATTTATCATTTTGTAAGTTTTTTCCACATGGTAGCATCCAGTTTTTGTTTAATTCACCATTTTGACGTTTAATTCACCATTTTATTGTTAATTCACCGTTTAATTCATTAACGTCCATAAATGTTTAATAATTTTTATGGAAAAACGTATAAATGTTAAATAATTTTACGGAAAAATAATTTTAACATTTAATTCACCATTTTAATGTTTAGTTCATCGGTCGAAACAAGTACTCTTTCGAATAAATACTTGTTTCGATCGAATTTTCGAAAGAGTTATCCCATAAGAATAGTAGCGACGTCCGTTTTTCAAAATAAAAATCGTTATGATGGGTAAAAATGATGTCAAATATCATTTTTGGTTTACGTATCGGAAAATAGGCGTATAAGTACTTGTTTCGACCGGATTTTCGAAAGAGTTACCCCATAAGGATATTTGCAACGTTCGTTTTTTGAAAAAATAAATTCTTATGATAGGTAAAAATGACGTCAAATATCTTTTTCGGTTTACGTATCGAAAAATAGGCGAATATACTTGTTTCGACCCGATTAGATAGTTTCTTATAATTTTTCAATAAAATTATTAAACATTTATGAGCGTTAATGAATTAAACGGTGTATTAAAAGTTAAAATGGTAAATTAACAAAAAACTGGATGCTACCATGTAGAAAAAAACTTACAAAATGATGAATTTAACGGAATTTAACAAAAACTTAACGAAAAATGCTACGACAATTAGATAGTGCATAAACTGGATGCTACCATGTGGAATTTTCTTAAAAAAGTGCTACCAATGGCGTTTCATCAAAACTGAATGCTACCATGTGGAATTTCCCTTAAAATTAAAGTCTCAGTTTTATATAAGATTGATCATAGGTGTTTTCATCATCATCATCATCATCATCATATCCGGTATTTACCGCACATAGATAAATCTAAGGGCAGGGTCTGGGGAAGCAAGAAGACTCTTCAAAGATAGGAACCTGCAAATCTGCGAATGACTATACTTTTATTTATTGATCACAGGTGTTATACTTTTGATAATTCCAATTTGTTTCAAATTCAATTTGATCTAAATTCAATTTGGTTGAAGTTAACATATACTCCCTCCGTTCCTTTTTGATGTTCCTATTTGGGTTTTTCACCAAGATTAAGAAAAATAGAATCTTTGGTGGTAGTGGGTATTATTTTAATTATATAATAGTGGGAAGTAATGATTTTCTTAGAAGTATGAGAGAAAAATTAATTAAATAATAGTGTAATGTAATGATTGTTTTGGAAGTATGAGAGAGAAAATAATTAAATAGTAGTGTAAAGTAAGGAAAGTGGGGTTTTAAGGGGTAAAAGTGGGTTGAAAACTTTCCAAAAATGGAAAGTATTCTAAAGTGGAAAAACTTATGGAACTACCCGTTTTAGTAAGGTGGAAAAAACAAATAGGAACGGAGGGAGTATATAGGTAATCAAGTTTTGTGAATGACTATACTTTTATTTATTTATTTATTATTTATGTATTCAATTGTTAGTAACCTTGTGTGATTTTTTTAGATACTTAAGTAGGAACAACTTAACTTATTAGCATCAAGTTAAAGTTATAACAACACTTGAAAAATAAGGGTATAAATAAGACAAGGAAAAGAAACAATATTGGGTTCTGGTTAATAGTTATTAGTTGTTAGTTAGTGTTTATGGATTGATGATATTGACTTTTTGAATGTTATGAAATTAGATAGTGCTAATTCCAGTTTTATTAAATTTTTTGACATATTTATATATATTAAAAAAAATTGAAGAAATAAATTTAACGTTATAGTTATATTTTATTTCACTCTAAATAGTTATATACATTAAATACATTGAATGATTTGTATCATATTTCGCATTGTGCTCATAGATGATTGAAAAAATTTTAGTTCATGACAAATAATCACAACAAAGACAATATATTGATTATATATTTAATTTTATTATATTTATACTTTTATTTGTTTATTTTGAATAAAAGGATATAGTTTGTACCTAGAGTATACAATACATAATTGTGAGTTTTTTTAATAAATAATAACATATGGATTTATGCTAATAAAAATAAATATTATATTAATTTATATAAAGTATTACTACTATTAATAACAACATCAAAATTAAATTTAACATAATTATAAAAGTTTAAACAAGAAAATAATTTTTTGTCATAAAAGATATGAGTGACTTGCATAAAGTTAATCGCAACCTAAATCATATTAAGATTTAGCATTGCATTTAAGTAACCAATAATATAAATATCAAAACAATCCTTATAAAAGTGTGTAGTGTTTTAATCATTTCAAAATATCGAATACACTAAACAATAATACTCATTTAATAAATAAAATTGAAAAGAATTTTATAAATAATTGAAAAAAATGAAATAAATTTATGATTTTCTGATAGATTAAATAATATAACCTAAAAAGTATAAAATCAATCAATATAGATAATATAATAACCATAGTTAGAAAATAATAAAGTCAAACATATAAATATTAATCATACAAATAATAATGACATTATTGTTGAGTTTTGGAGTAAAAAATTTTTGTTGAGGTTGTGACATGTAAGAAAATATAAAAATTGATGATGTTAGCAGTGTTTTTATTATACCTTAATTATAAATATACATAGATAGATCATATAGATTTTAGATTATAGATTATAGATAAATAGAGTACATGTATAAGTCAACTCTTAATAAGATATCTAAGATTTAGTTTGACCCAGATTCTATCCATAGATCAATGTGTATTTTTTTTAAATTATATAGAAACAATTATGTTTGTTGGTTTGTTGGATTTAAAACTTTATATATTTTGGAAATTGAGTGATTTGAAATTTTGGTCATTTTATGTGTTATGAAATGTAGTTGTTGCATTTGTATTATAAAAATTGAAAGACTTGATGAATATTTATTTTTTAGAAATTTGAAAAATTTTATATTTGGTTGCTCAATTAGCATAAGATTTAAAAATATGTTTGTTTTGTGTTATACAGGTAAGTTCTCTCATGTTATCTTGGTGCTACTCATTTATCATTTTGCAGGATTCTCTTTGCTTGGGGGGTTTAAATTGAGTGCACGCATTCCTCTTGCTCTCTCCCTCGAAGGATGTCCGCTATCTATCCCCTGAACATAAAGTTGTATGGGAAAATGTGCTAAACTGCTAATGAACATATGATCATTACCAACTTTGGACCCAGATCGAAACCCTAAAATCACTAGACCCTAAGAGTCTGAGTCAAGTCCAAAATTTTCCAAACCTTGTGGATCTGAACTCAAATTGAGGTCCAAAAAAATAAGATCTGAATCTTGATTTAGTTGGACTTGACCCTTATCGGACTTATGCCCATTTCTAGTTATAAATGATCTTATTATACAACCATCACATCGAAAAATTTGTGTTTTTAAATAAAGAAAGAAGTTATAACGTGATATTATGTTGCAAGTAAAATAGTATATTGGATGAAACTAATTAAGTTTTTCTACCGAATACAATTTATAAATTTCAACATTAAAAAACATGAAAATCAAAATTCAATCCACGAGATGCAATTTTTCCTAGTTTTAAAAATCAATTCAGCAAATTTTGTGTGAAAATGTTTTACCCTGTAACGAGCTCATACAAGCATCTCATTAGTAAAAAAACAAAAACAATGTAATTTGAATTCTACAAAGAACAGTTTTTTTAAAAGACTTTGGACTGATCCAATTAAGATCGTTTCATAATGAGACAGTCTCAATAAAGAATTAGTGAAATCTATTTCACAAAAACTTGGATGAGACCGCCTCACTTGTAATACGCATTTCATTGGGCTGGCTCAATTGTATATATATATTTTTTTTACTAATTTCACATATTAAAATGTCAATTTTAAGAGTTAAAAAACCAATTTAAAGATTTAATCGACCCATTTTAAGAATTTAAAATTGACATTTTAAGTCATGAAATTTGACAAATTTGAGACTTAAAAAATCAATTTCAATACTTAAAAAATCAATTTTAAGACTTCAAAGACCAATTACAAGACAAATTCTCATTCGATTTTGGTGTTTTAATATCGGGTTTTGATGTTTTAATATCACATTTTGGAGCCCATTTTGTTTTGCTTTCTAAAGTCACGTTTTGGATTTGGTATTTTAGTACCAGATTTTAGTGTTTTAATGCCACAATTTGACATTTTATTATCAGATTTTAGACCTATAATTGCGAATGACTGTGCAATTGAAGAGGAAGGCTTTTTATATTTGGGCTTCCATTTTAAAGGTATTGGGCCTGCTTGGTGGACTGGTTGCACTAGTATACCCGTCTCACAGGAGATTTTCTGAATCTATTTGGTTTGCACAAATTCTTACTTGAGATCATCTATACAATAAACGTCTCAAGTTTTGGGGCTGACCCAATTTGTAAATTAAATAAAAAAATTAATTTGTGATTTTGTAATTTAAATCATATGAGTTGGGCTTTTGAAAGACATCTAAACTATAGACGGTCTCTCAAGAGAGGACCTGGTTTGTTTGTTTGTTTTAGTCTTAGAGATAAGAAGCACAAGAGATACACGACACCATGTTAGTACAATTAGATTGGCGTTTGAAGGCCCACCCGGATACCCGTAAAGCGGGACCATATTTGAAAGCTTAATGATTTCACTATTTGACAATGATAATTGATGATACAACTTAAATGAATAATATCAAAATGTTCTTAATGAATAATGAATAATATCAAAATGTTCTTATCTTATTAAAGAACTAACAGCCCGTTTGGTAGTTGGTAATAAATCGTGGCAATGAGAATGAAAAATTAGTGTAATTTTGGTTAAAAAATCTTTTGGCTATCTTGATGGTCATGCTTGACAACCTTCAATCATCTCATTTTGTTCATAAAATTCATTCCAATGCATTACCAATGAGAGAGGTGGTATTAGGAGGTAATGGAAATTTGTGAACAAAAAAACTTTTTTGTGATCATAGTTTCATTACCATGGGAATGACATGAAAGTTTTGATAAAATTTTACACTATAAATCATTCTCATTACCAACATTTAGTACTACTAACCAAACGAAATGTTAAATTCATTTTAAAGTTATACTAAACTTATTTTGTATAATTTTATCAACTAGGTCTTTATTTTTAAAAATTTATTCTTTGGTTAATTGTCAGTTAAAATTTTCTTTTAAGGATAATGAATTTCAATTGGAATTACAAATAACTTGGTGATGTGTATGGTAAGTACTTAATTACAATAAAATTCCTATGATTTTTGTTATTTTGATAAACAAAAAAACTCTAAAAATTAAATAATATTACTAGTTTTGGAGATTTTATCTATTCTTCTTGTTATTAAATTTTTTATAAGTAGAATATAATGAGTATGATAATGTTGATGATGATGATTTTTGTTATTAAATAAACAACCTTTTAGTTCGTTGTATTTTTTGGGATGCGTGTTTAAAAGTTTTCATCTATAATTTTTTCTTATATGAGTTATTCTTAATATGTCTAAAATATTTTTCGCACATAACCCCTTAAATTAAAATTTTATAAATATTAACTTATATTAATTTTGCTTTAGTTTAATACTTTAATTAGCTCTTTTGTCATAAATTATAAAAAAATGTTAAATAAGCTAGACCTCAATCATTTATGTGCATTTGTACTTCTCAACCAATGACATTTTAGCATGGCTTGATAGTTGATATATATGCCATAGTATTTACTCTTAATCAGAGATGTTTATTCGACTTATTGGGTTGATTTTGAGTCGGTTTAAAATCGAGTTTTGGGTCTACATTGATTTTCATATAATTTTAAATTCTTTCAAAGTCGGGTCAAGTCGGATCAAGTCGGTTTCGGATACAAAGTCAAGCAAATATCGAACTTCTGAGTTTGTTTTGAACGCCTCTACCTTAATCATGGATTCTATTTATATTTATCTTACTCCCTTGCCCTTAGAATTTAAAGTACTTTATATGATTGAAAAAGCTCTCATAGAATATAACCCCCCTCTTATTTCTTTTAATGGTCGCATTTTTTATTTAGTAAATTCACCTTATATGTCACACTTTTATTAAAGTTTTTTTTTACCAATTTAAACTTGTGACTTCTATTTTATACTTCTTTCATTTTGAAATTATCGCTACATTATCATTATTGACACTATTCATCGTTTAAGTTTATTTTATATATTGCAGTTAATATATAAGAAAAAATATAGTCAAGTGAAATTTTGTTTGAATCGTTTAATCACATACTTTTATAATTTTAATGACTTTTTTTACCGTTATTAAGATATCAACTTTTTATAATTTTCATGATTTTGTATAGTTTAATATACAAAATGATCAAAATTACGCATTGAGTCACGTAAAAAGTCAAATGTAACAAGTTTACTGAAACGGAGGAAGTACAAAATTAAACCAATTAACTTTACAATTGTTGTGGTCCCTAGCTCCCTTTTGAGTTCTATTTTATTACAAAAATACTTCTTATTAATTTTACAATTTGTCTTAAAATACTTCAACTACCATATAGGTATCTATAATTATTGTGGTCACATCCCTTTCTAAACACATATATCCCTAATTGTTATGGTCTAATCCCTTTCTTAATATTCGTGGTCAACTCAAATGGGACATTTAAAGAGAATTAGAGGGAGCATTGAAAAACGACAAACTCAAAGAAACCAAATGATATTTATAGGAAAATTTGATTTAAAAGGTATGAATTTTGTCTCTTCCGCTCTTAAAGGTTCAAACTTTAATTTGAATTTTAAAGGTTTCAACTTTAAACTAAATTTTCATTTAAAGATCTTTTTCACAGATAACCTAGTCAACAGGTGATCTTAGACCTATTTTGATTTTTAATTTACATTCATTTTATAACTAATATATCATTAAAAATTTTATAACTAATATATCACAAAAATTTTAAAAATAATTATATAATAATGGTGAAGAAAAAAATAATATGAGTTTTGAATCAATAGTTAATGGTAAAACAAAATAATTAAGTATGTAATCATTTAATATTATTATTAATAAAAACCTTTGTTATATCTAAATAATTAATAATTATGCTAAGAAAAATTATCAAAATAATTAAATTACTATATATATGAAAATTTAAACAATCTCGTGCATTACACGGGCATTACACTAGTTAATATGTAATTTAGAAAAAATCTTATTTATCTTTATTTGTTACTTCTATTATTTTATTTTCATGTAATCTTTACATATTTTTCACTTACAACTAAAACCTATATAAAATATTTTTCATTATTTACTTGATCATTATTATAATCACATGAATTATATTTTTTCAATTCATGAAACAGGAGTAGTTATTATCTCACTCTTAAAAAACTTACTCCCTCCGTCCCATTCATTTTGCATTAATTGTCATTTTGGTCTGTCCCACGTGTTTTTCATTAGTTCTATTTTTTGGGCCACCATTTCCTTTTAATTTTAATTTTCAACCATAAAGTATATTTTAACTCTATTTTAATTTTATACACGCAATTCATTCCTTCTTTTCATTTATTAACAATATTCACTTTTCACTTGCTCATAAGTCATAATTGACCCAAATAGAGGAAATGTGTAATTCAAATAAGTTTAAGTTAATAATAATAATAATAATAATAATAATAATAATAATAATATCAGTAAATATAAATATCCTAATTAAATTGACAAAGATTGACGTAATAGGCTAATACACCGTGTTACTCACCTGTAGTTGAAGAATCATAGGTTGATCAAATGGTTGAAAATTTTATCTCCGCCTTTTCTCAGACGTGGCAGTACGTTTAGTTTTCCTCCGTTCAAAAAAAACTCACATGCGTTCGTTTTCGGGCATCTCAATTCACAATTCACCAATTATAGAAGTGTACTAAAAAACCCACCAAGCCCAGCTCAGCCCAGCCCAAGAAACCAACAAAAAACGCCGAGAAACGCAAGCGTGAAAGGAATTCAACCAACCACAAAAACCAAATTGGTAAAAATATGCCACCAATTTAATACTCGCTCCGAATCATTTTATATCTCCTATTTGGATTTTTAGGATTATTAAGGGTGGTGTGGGGTCCATTAAAAATGAGGTAATTGGGTATTTTAATTGATTAAATTAATTGTAAAGGTGATAGTTGTGTATTTGGAGTAGTAAAAGTGGGGGAATTTAGGTAAAAAAAGATAGACAAAAAAGAAAATAAGACAATTGATATGAATTTGCCAAATAAAAAAATGAGAGGCATTTCAATTCCAATTTACTGCCAATTCCAGCCGACGAATAATCTTTTCTTCCAAGCGTGACTAGCTTATAACTTGGCTTACCCGCGGCCGCAACGCGCGGATGCGGGTGACGCTCGCTTTCAGTACTTAACAAAAAATAATGAAAAACAGGGGATTGATAAAATATCCCAAATTCCAAGCTTTTATTTGGAGTATATAATAAAATGAGTAGTGTTATTTACAAGAGGATTATGTATATAAGTTTAATTGTTTAAGGTGAGATTCAAATGGAGGAGTGAGTGAATTTGGAAGGTTTAGTTTATGTGTCTTCAATGGATGGCTACTCGGCTTCAATAGGATTATTTTAATTCTTTATATATTTAGAGACTGGAGTCTCGAGGAGAAAAAAAAAAGATTTATTATTCCCAACTATGCCTTATTTTAAATGTGATGCCCAGGGGCCAAGAATGACGAAACTATCTACCAAAGATGTTACTGATAGAGGTGTTCAAAACATACCCGGTGATTCGATAGACACCCGACTTTATAACCGAATTCGATTTGACCTGACTTAAAAATGGATCTACAATTATGTAAAAATTAATGTGAACACAAAACCCAATTTTGAACTGACCCGAAACATCTGACCTGAAATCAACCCGATGACCCTAATGAACACATCTAGTTACTGATATGTTCAAAGCAGACTCAATAATCTGATGTTCACCTCACACTATAGACAAAATAGATTTGACTCGACTTCAAAATAAATTTAAAATTATATAAAAATTAATGTGGACACGAAATCCAATTTTAAATCGAACTGAAACACTTAAATCAATCAAATAATCTGAATAAACACCTCTGCTTTAACTCAGTAACTCTGTGTAGGATAGTTGTTCATTCTCATTAGTAACCACAAGTTTGCTATTTTTATTTTGATGTGTTTTTATACCATTTATCCTTTTTTTATTTTGATTATTTTTTAAGTAATTTTGTATATTAAATTTATTATTTTTTATTTTATCGTTGCATTTTTTCTATTTTCCATACATCTCATCTCACTTTTTAATCCTTTTTTTTTTCCTAATTTTGTTGATTTGCTGAAATTTATTTTTCTAATATTATGTTTCATCTATTCTTTAAAGTAGTTCCCATTGGTCAATTTTAAATTTTTTATTTGTTGTTCTCATAAAAATCTTTCTATTTATTTCACAAATTTTGGACAAAAATAACCTTTTTTTTATTTTTATTTTTTTTAATAATGTTTATGGTCCTCATATATCTTCCACAAATTTCATTCTAATATTTTTTTACTTCCTTTGTTCCATTATACATGATACATACTTTTTTACGCATTCCAATGCGTTATTTTGTTTATTTATATGTTGAATTATACAAATCCAAAAATTATAAAAATTTAATATTATGAAAGTGTGCGATTAGACGATTCAAACAAGATCACTCTTGCCTATATTTTGCCATATTCATAAGTAGGGATGGTCACGGGTTCAAGACCCTGTTGGACCTGCCCCGAACCCGCCCCTTTTTTAAGGGACTGGGTCTTATTTGTTGAGACCCATCAGATCTAAACAATAATTGGCGAGTCCGAGTCCAAGATTCGAACCCGCCCCTCGAACCCTTATAAATATTAAATTGTCCATTTCTATTTGTCTTCTACGTATGAATTCTGCTCGCAACACTTATTTTCTTTCATATAATCATAATATACTTCCTCCGTTCCGAAATACTCGCTACATTTCTATTTTGTGCACTATTCATCCATCAAGCTTATTTTACATATTATGGCTAATGTGTAAGTAAAAATATAGTCAAGTGAGATCTTGTTTGAATCGTCTAATCGCATAGTTTCATAATATTAAATTTTTATAATTTTTAGATAAATGTAGCTTAAGATATTAATTATCAAAATTGTGCATTGGATTGCGTAAAAAAGTGAAATGTAGCAAGTATTATGGAACGGAGGAAGTATATAAATAATATATATGCTACTTAGTAAGTGCTAACTCAGTTACCCTTATTTCATGGAATCGAATTAGTATTTACAATTGAATTGAAGCGTATATGGATGACGCTAAGCGACTTTAGATGTTAAATTAGTATTAAATATTTGTAAAATACGATAATAACTCTGATACAAATATACGAAAAATATAATGACTTACAAATGGTTCAAATTTCACAAAATCAAAGAGACTTTTTTAGACCCATTAAGGATCCATTAAGGACCCATCAAATTCGAAGGGTCTGGGTCTGAAAATTTTAGACCCTTAAGATTCGAATCCGGATCCGGGGCTGGATCTCAAAAAATTATAAAGCTCCCGTCAATGATCCTATGTAGAGTCCCGATCCTAATAACCTGGGCTACATATCAACTTAATTACTAATTACCTTATTTTAAGAATAATAATTTGCTCTGTTTATATTAATGTAATCGTAACTAATACCTACTCCCTTTGTTCCTATTTAGTGTTCCCATTTTCTATTTTAGGTTGTTTTTATTTTGGTAGTGAAATTAAGAAGTACAAAACACTCTTAAAATAATCTAATGCGAAGTGTTATCGGGGTAACTATTGGTATACTAAAAGAGCTTTTTAATCCTACCTTAAAAGAGACTTCGAATCCTGCAATACAATGTTAGCCTTGCTCGAGGGTAGCATCTATAATAGCCCCTCCGACTCTTAAGTCAGACTGGGAAAGCAAAAAAAATGAATGACAATTGAATAAAAGCCAGATTAACGAATTGTAGGATGAATTACAAGGAGTTAAGTGTGTATTTGATTAATTGTGGATTGGTTGTATACTTTGACAGAGTAACGATAGTTAAATATAAGCTTAGGGTAAAAATGAGTTACTGTAAGGTATTTATAGGAATAGCTGGAAGGTTAGTTTAATTCAACATAGGGAGTAATGGGCATTATGGACATAATGAGGATAATGATCTAGGTCAGACTGTCGTAACTAGCTACCTAGGGTTTGAACAAGGTTCATCATCATTATCATCATATCGAGTGTATCCCGTTCATAGACAAATCTATGTTTAGGGTGTGGGGAGGGAAGATAGACGGCGTCTCATACCTATAAGAAGAGGGCGGTTGAAAGAGTCCCCCGGCTCATGAAGGGTCTTCAAGAGAGGAACCTGCAAAAAAAACCCGAAATCCTACATCTTACATCTTACACCTTACACCCATGCTAGTCAAGCATATAAATCAATTAACCGACAGCAAAGTAAGTCACATACATAACAAAAAGAAAACATACAGATAACTAAAAAACGGTAAAGGTAAGAGAGGTGGTAAAGAGCGATGCCGAAAGACAAAGAACAACAACAAACAAGTTTAGAAATCTAGGATGTGAATAAGGCGCCGCCAATTAGCCTTATCCCTGGTCAGGTCCTTAGAGAGGTGAAGTTCGTGCAGGTCATATTTAATCTGCTCCTCCTATGTCCTCTTAGGTCTTCCTCGGCTTCTTTTGTCCTCCACTATGATGCACTCGATCCTTCTTACTGGGACATCATGGGTGCTTCTCTGCACATGCCCAAACCATCTCAACCTCTTTTCTCGCATCTTTGCAGAAAGAGGTGCAACCCCTAACTTTATTTATTTATTTTTTATTTTTTGCAAAGTTGGAATTATATATATATGAAGGAAAAAATCAAAAACACTGATACTTGGAGACCTCCAGACCGCCGGCATAAAAAACCCCGCGAGGGGAAAAAGCCATTGGAAAGGAGGACCAAGAATCAAGCCACCCAAACAGCGCATAGTAGTGGACTATGCAGATGATAAAACAGGCTTAGCACTACCATACCGCCTACACCATACACACTAGCCCGTATATCTAGTCACCTTACACACCATAGAAAACTACCGGGCATATAACACCACCATACACACCAAAACACCTCCAAAACAGCCACACACCCATATAATCAAAGAAAATAAAATACAACAAAATACAAGATATATAGATAAAAACACCAAAAATGGAGTAGCATAAGATCATGCGTAATGAGATGAAGTCACGCCAAGGAGTTCCTGCGCCCAAGTCTCGATCCGGATCTTCAACTTATTGCAAAACTGGGTGATGTCAACCGAGCCATTTTCGAATTTCACCCTGTTCCTATGAAACCATATAGACCACATAGTGCAACCCCTAACTTTATCCTAAACTCCTGAAAAAGGTTACTTGGGAAAATAAGTTAGAGATAATAGGACATAAGTAGGGATGGTCACGGGTCCAGGACCCTATTGGACCCGCCCCAGACCCGCCCCTTTTTTAAGGGTCTGGGTCTTATTTTTTGAGACCAATCGGATCCGGGTCGGATCTGGATCTAAAAAATATTTGGTGGGTCCGGGTCCGGGTCCAATATCTGGACCCTGGACCCGCCCCTTGGACCCTTATAAATATGAATTTGTCTATTTTTATTTGTCTTTTACATATGAATTTTGCCTCCAACATTTTTTTCTTTTTATATAATCATAATATATATGAATAATATATATGTTACTTGCTAAATGCTAACCCAATTAGGCAATTACCCTTATTTCATGGACTCGAACTACTGTTTATAATAATATTTAAGAGTATATGGGTGTTGCTATACAAGTTTAGATGTTAAATTAGTATTAAATATTTGTAAAATACGATAATAACTCTTTTAAAAATATACGAAAAATATAATGACTTACAAATATTTCAAATTTGACAAATCCAAGAGACTTTTTTTAGACCCATTAAGGACCCTAGACCCATCAGATTCGAAGGGTCTGGGTCCGGGTCTGAAAATTTTGGACCCTTAGGGTCCGGATCCGGGTCTGGATCTCAAAAAATTAAAAGGGTCCGGGTCCGGGTCTGGTTGGACCCGCTCCAGACCCGCCCCATGACCATCCCTAGACATAAGCCCACGTGGCAACTAGCTAGATTTAGGTCACATGGGTATTTGGGTAATTTTGTTATAAATATAAAACAATCAAATGTTACTCATAACAATTCTAATTTATTTTTCAAAAAATCTTCCTATTTATATTGTATTTTTTGAACATAATTAATCTTAGTCTTCCTAATTTTAATATTGTTTAATGCTTATTATCCCTATATGCTTTAGGAAAATTCTAGATGGTAGCATCCAGTTTTAATGAAATAACAGTGGTAGCACTTTTTTTTAAGAAAATGTCACATGGTAGCATCCATTTTATGCACTATCTAATTGTCGTAGCATTTTCCGTTAAGTTCTTGTTAAATTCCGTTTAATTCATCATTTTGTAAGTTTTTTCCACATGGTAGCATCCATTTTTTGTTTAATTCATCATTTTAATGTTTAATTCACCGTTTAATTCATTAATGCCCATAAATGTTTAATAATTTAATAGATGAATTATAAATGTTAAATAATTTTATGGAAAAATAATTTTAACGTTTGATTCACCATTTTAAAGTTTAACTCACCAGTCGAAAATTTGTTATGATGGGTAAAAATAACGTCAAGTATCTTTTTCGATTTACGTATAGAAAAATAGGCGAATAAGTACTTGTTTTGATTGGATTTTCGAAAGAGTTACCCCATAAGAGTAATTGCAACGTCCGTTTTTTGAAAAAAAAAATTTTGTGATAGGTAAAAATGACGTCAAATATCTTTTTTATTTTTGTTAATTTATGTATTTTCATTTTAAATTTCTTTGAAGTACGAGTTCTAATGAGATACGGTCACATAGAATAATTAACGTCTCAAATTGTTCAAACCCTCAAACTTAACGGTCAACAAACTTTTTCCTTGAAGTGGTAGTCATTTGTAATGAAATATATTAGATTAGGTAGTTTTTTGTAAAAAAAAAATACATAAGATAGTTTTTCCAAATAGACCTATAGATTAGGTCGTTTCTTAGGATTTTTCCATTAAATTATTAAACATTTATGGGGAGCTAATAATAAATTAAACGGTGAATTAAACATTTAAATGATAAATTAAACATTAAATGGTAAATTAAACAAAAACTAGATGTTACCATGTTGAAAGAACTTGCAAATGATGAATTAAACAGAATTTAACAAGAACTAAACGGAAAATGCTACGACAATTAGATAGTGCCTAAATTGAATGCTATCATGTGGAATTTTCTTAAAAAAGTGTTACCACTGGCATTTCACTAAAACTGGATGCTACCTTGTGGAATTTCCCTATATTATATTACTAATTTTATTTTAATAATTTTATAATGCTTATGATTTTCACTTGTTTCCCATTAGCTTTATTTTAATATATATTAATTTTTTTGTTCTTCATATTTTTTGTTTTAACAAAATAATTTTTTTTATCATCTAAAAAATTTTCATTTTTATTAATTTCATAAATTTTATCATAGAAACATCAAATAACATCACATACAAAAACGAAGAGTAGGAGAGATTAGAACCTATTACCTATCCCACGACATTCTATCGTTAGATTTTTAGGTGATGTACACAACCCACGTGAAACATCAAGTCGGAGCTGTCTCTTTCTTAAATTGAATTTTTTTAGTTAACTTAATGGGAGTTGATATAAGTTTGTGAAGAATAATTTTATGGCTTTTCTATTTTCGTTTGTGAGGAACAAGTCCCCTATATTATTATATTTAGGGCAGTTTCACGTGGTAAACTTGAGGTATTGGAGTTTTACGTGATATCAATGTTTTTTAAAAATTCATGCGGTATCTTTGAGGTTTATCCAATTCATCCTCCGTGTTCTATTTACCCAAAAAAACGCAAGGAACGTTGACTTAGTAATACGCGTATTTAAGCCTTTACCGTGTGTAAAATGTTTGGGAAAGGTGAGAAAATTAGAGTTTATGTTTTGGGGAAAATATAAGATTCTCATGTAATGAGATTTGGTAAAAGGGTAAAATAGGCGTACAACAATCGTTATCCTCACTAAACTAACATTTCTAAACGTTTTTTTGGGTAGTAAGGTGGAGGATGAATTGGGATAACCCTTGGTTACCATGTGAGTTTTAAAAAAACTTTGGTTACCACATAGAAAACCCAATACGTCAAGGTTTACTACGTAAAATTTTCCTTATATTTTTGTGATCTATATGATTTATTATTTGTTTATTTTTATTATGACTTGTAATATATTTTTTTAATTCATGTATTTAATTTATTTTTGTCATTTTAATTATGCATTTATTCTATTTTACCATATGTCTCACATTTTAACTTTTTTTTTCAAATTTTTATAATTTGTTTAATTTTTATCCTTCTGGTAGTATTGTGGAATGCATTGTACTTGTTCTAGAGCCGTCTTGGAAAATTTGGGGGGCCTGTGCTAAATTTTGTTGTGTGTCTTATTAATACTAATTATAATATATTTTATTAATAAATTTAATATATTTCTTTTTTTGATTAACTTTTTCATATACGGGATAAAGAGGGGCCCTGTGCAGTCGATCACCTTGCACACCCTCAAAGACCCCTCTGACTTGTTCCATACATTGTAATGTCGCTCACTCACAATTTTGATTTGACTTGGGCTTGCTTCATGTGGATTAAGACATTGAGTGATAATGCTTACAATTTTTGGTGTGTGACATGAATGCCAACTTAATACTAATATAAGTAGTAGCTCAGTCTTTTTTATTTTTTTCATTTTAATTTGTCCTACTCATCCTATACTCTTTTTCTTTCAAGCAATGATCTCACTCTTTTTTTTTTTTTTTCTCATTCACGAACTCATTATCTCTATTCATCTTAACTACTCATTTTTATTATTCACTTGTTTTTTCTTTTATTCTCCAACCAAATTCCCCTTTACAATAAATTCACCAAAAAATATTTTAAGTGCAATTTAATAGGGACTGAGAAAGTACTATTTTGTTGATGTGTTCTACTTTTATTTTTTAAAATTTAAAGTTTATAACAATAAGAATAACATAGGAATAAGGAATACAACAACAAAAGAACTATTAGAGCCTTAATACTAATGACAAAGTCTAAGGTAAACCTGGTCCACACTAATTTTTGGATGGACCAAGTTTTCACTCCTACCCTCTACTCTACTTTCAATCTCTCACTCCCTTATTCTACTTCCAATTTTTTTAAAAAAATAAAAAATAATTTAATTTCAATCAAATTTTTGTCAAAAAATTTTTTTTAAAGATTTTATTTAAATTCTTTACTTTCCAAAATTTTTAATTTTCACATTAATTTTAAAAATTTAATTTTTTTTATTTCTTAAATTTTTTTATAAATTTTAAATTTTTTAATTTAAATTTTTTTATTTTTTAAAACATTAATTTTTTTTAGTTTTTTAAAATTTAATATTTTTAATTTTATTTCTACTAATTTATTTTATAAATTTTAAATTTTAATTTTAACTTTTTAAATTTTAATTTTAACTTTTTAATTTTTTTTATTTTTTAAATTTTTTTTAAGTATAAGAGTGAAATAGACGAAGTGTGAAAGTATAAGAGTGGAATGAAATAGAGTAGTAGTGTAGAGTGAAGTGAAGTGAAGTGGAGCGGAGAGAAGTAAAGTGGGGTGTGAAACATGGTCCACACTAATATTAGTGTGGACCAGGTCCACACAAGTCCTTCTCTAATACTAATAGATAAAGATTAGCTACATGAAATAATATATAAGTTCCAATGGTCATTTACATGGGTTATCCTTATTCATCAATGTCATTTTTATCACCTTTATGGCTTTATATATATGAAAACAAAATATTAATATTTTATTTTTATCTTTTTTGATGAGATCACTTCATTTTTGTCAATGGTTTAATGAACTAAGTTTTAATATTCTTTATGATTTGGGAGAAAAACAAATTATAGGTTAAGAAAATATAATGTATTAATAGATCACATATATTGATATAGCCAATCATCAAATATATATTACATGTTTTAATGTGTTAAATGCTTCCTTATGAAGTTAATTATCAAAAATTTCCATATCAACGATAGAAAATATGCGTAAATTTTTTAATAAGAATGTCACATGTGTCTGAAGTTATTTCTTCTTTAGTATATTTATTTTATTTTTGTCATTTTTTTGTTGGATCACTTTATTTTTTACTCCCTCCTATTCAGCTTAAATGTCCCATTTGCTTTTTGCACTCTATCCAATGCACTTATTCGATCGTTAATATCTATAATTGTGTATAATCAAAAATTATGAAAAGTTGATATAAATAATCCTTGCATTAAGACGAATCAAACAAGATCTCACTTGACTATGTTTTAACTTATAGATTAATAATAAAATGCAAATTAAGAGTAAGAGATGAACAGTGTCCAAAAAGCAAATGTCCCATTTGAGCTGAATAGGAGGGAGTATAAAGGTTTATAAACCAAGTTTTAATTTTCTCTATGATTTGGGATTAAAAGATTATAAGTTTACATAAGGAAAGATAGTGTATCAATAGATTACATTTATATATAGCCAATCAACAAGTATTATATTTTTTTAATGTATTAATTATTTCCTTAAATATGAACTCAAGTACAAAAAATGTCCATGTCAATGATAGATTATAGGTGGAAAAATTTTTAATGAGAGTGTAATATGTGTTCCAAATCATTTCTTCATTAGTATATTTTATTGATTATTGATTTTATTGATTATTGATGTGTTGTTGAGGAATGGTGAGAGTATTAAATCATTTCCAAAAAAAAAATATAGCTAATTTAGTAAATTAGAACCGTTAAAAGCAATCAAATCTATCTATAATCTATAATCTACAAAAAAAAAACTACTAATGAAGAAACAGGATTTACACGTGTTAGACTCTTAGCGAAAGTTTTTCCGCTTATTTTTATATCAACGTGGCAGGTGAATTTGCACTGAAAATCATTTTCTGATATAGTATAACGTGCATAAGAAGATTTTTGGTAAGCAGTATTATTTTCAAAGTATTTACCTTGATTAAAGAGAATAACTTCTTGACAAACAAAATGAAGCATGACTAAATTTGTTAACCAATATGATTTTCTAATATTATTTCTCAAGATAATTTACTAGCTGTAGAATAATTATATCTTCATAATCTATCTATCTATAAAAAATTACTAATGAAAAAACGAGACTGACACATGTCAGCCTCTCCTTCATTAGTTTCCCGCCCATTTTCTCTGAATTGTATCTGACTATTTTGTGAAAATAAATTCCTAAATCAATTGAAATTATTTAAGTTAACAGAATACAAATTGGACAATTACAATATATTATAGCAATATTTATAGATAGTATTCAACTGGGTTGCACATTATACATCGGAGATTTATAAACAATTATACAAAGCTGTTCTATTTTCGTTAACAGAACACAAATTATTTTATTTAATTTAACATAATACAAATTGGACAATTACAATATATTCTATTAATATTTATAGATAGTTTTCAACTAAATTGCACGTTATACAATATATTATAGCAATATTTCCAATCTATCTATCTACATAAGTATAAACAACTTTCATTTTTCTCTAATAAAATTTCTAGCATATTTATAATCTATCTTCTATAAATCTATAATCTATAATCTATAAAACCCACTAATGAAAAAACAGGACTGACACGTGTCAGACTTTCAGCGAAAATTTTCTTGTTCATTTTTAATATTGACTTGGCAGGTGAATATGCAGAGAAAATTATTTCCTAATATAATACAATTTAATGTATATAAGAAGATTTGGTATGTAATATTATTTCTGAAGTATTTATATAGCAAAATGAAACATGGCTAAATTTATAAATCTGTATTATTTTCTAATATTATTTCGAATATAAAAGAGAATAATATCTTGATATAGCTAAATTATTTTTCAAGATTATTTATCATCTGTAGAATAATTAAATCTTCATAATTATACTAATATGTAAATTCATGTCCTTGCTACTTATCTTCTTATACTGATTTGGTATGTAATATTATTTTCGAAGTATTTGTCTTCTGATACACATTAAATTGCTACTTATTTATTAAAAAAATTAGTTTAATTCAATAAATAAGTACTTTCAATTATAAATAATTTTTAAAAAAATAATTATATGAAGGATAATATTTTTTCAAGATCAAATTTGTAATATTTTTGACTCTTTTTTAAAAAAAATTCAAAAAACATTATTTAATTGTTCAAAAAAATTAAGCTTTATTATAAAAATTAAATTTATATTATTTTATCAAAAACTTCAATATAAATTTACTCATAAAAGTATAATTATTTAAAAATAAATATAAGATCGAACAACCAATCGACAAGAATAAGTTGACATAGTCTGAGAACTGAGATAAAGTGACATGAATTTGCATCTCACTTCATATTTTCATTGACATGCAATTGCAAATTACTTGCCTACTTTCTATTTGTTTAAAAAAGGTAGTTTTAGTTACTAAATAGATTAGATTAAATAAAAATTATATAAAGGTTCTTTTCTTTCAAGATCTTTTAATTGAGACCAACTTTTTTTTTGACTCTTTTATTTAAGAAAAATGGAAAAATCTTTCAATCATTCAAATAAAAAAATAATTAAATCATTTAATTGTTGTAACAAATTTAAGTTATTCATGATACATTTTATTTTACAATTTAATATTTTCTTAATTTTATTGAAAAAATTTTTAAATATTCATTACTAACAAATAACCTTCTTTATAATCCTTAAAGTAAATAATCATAAACAAATATTATACAAAATATAAAATTAACTCATTTTTTTCCAATCTCCGTGCATAGCACGGTTATTTATCTAGTACTATATACTAAAGTCATTATTCAGAAGGACACGTGTCGCCTTCATATTAATTCATTTTCCTCCGAAATACATTCAATTCTATATGGTTTTTATATGCAATTAAAATTCTTTATTTATGACAATAAAAAATTGAGTAAGTAAAATTTGACCAATTAAAAGTTAATAACGAATATACTTTATATGTAATTAAAATTCTATATTTATGGAAATAAAAAATTGGGTAAGTAAAATTTGACCCATCTATAAAGAAATCTAATACAAAAACCACCTAGGGACACGTGGCAGCTTTTGAGCAAAATTTTTTCCGCCAAATTTCGACCTCTATGAGTAATTCCTAATTTTGGGTATTTCCTAAATTACTAATTTGACTGATATTAACATTGCAATCAATTTATATTATTTAGCATCCTAAAATACTACACAACCTCTACAAATGGAAAATAAATTTTTTTTTTCAATATCAAGGTTTTCTAAAATAATTCAAGTAAGAGAATATCAATCTATCCTAATATCTTATTTTTAGGCCTTAATAAGCATCTTAATTAATTTATAAGTATGAGAATCAAAGAAAAATATCTTATATTTGGGTCTCAATTATAAACTTTCAATATTTGAATTATTTATAATATAACTCATTAATACAATATTCAACCATTAATTTAAGTTTAAATAAAAAAATAACATTAATTAAATATTTATTAGATTCTTTAATTCGACACTAAATTATATTGTGTTATAAGTTTTGAATTATTGTTGTGTCAAACAAGTATCTAAACTTATTATATGGTATATGTACCAATACACTGAACCAGAATAAAAAAAAGCGTCTTATTGACGCGTGTCAAGCTATGGTTGAAAATTTTTCTGCCTAATTAATCAGGCTATAGTAGTCAATTGCATCACTAAATTCGATTAATAAAATAAATTTCATATTTAGCAAATAACATACAAGATTATTTATCAATTAAATAATTTAAAGGACTTTATAAAAAATAATATAATAATATGAAATAAAAAATATCAGCTAATAAGATAAGAAAATTATAAGACAATATCAAAGCATGATTAACATCAGCAAATGAGGTAAGGAAAACTATCATGTTAATTTAGGATAATAAAGTAATCAATTCTAACCTATTAAATATATACATTTGGAAAATTTTATAGAGTTTGTTATTTATCATTTTTTAACTCATTTATTATATTGTATGTGATGTGATTCAAATTAAAAATTATATGTTTTTATATAAAAAAGAAATGTTGAAAAATATCAGCTAATAAGGTAAGGAAATTATAGAACAATGTCAAAGGATGACTTGCATATTTTGAAAAATATCAGAAAATAAGGTAATGAAAAATATCATGTTAATTTAGGATAATAAAGTGTCAAGTAATAAATTCTAAACTATTAAATATATGGGAACATTACTTTAAAAACTCCAAACTATTCGCAGTTTAAATATAAAACTCCCAACTATTGATTATTATTTAAAACTCTCAACTTTAGGTCTATTTTAATTTTAAAGCTAGCACTGATATAATTTCATAACCTTTTTGATCGGTTACCATTTTGTTAAAATGGAAGGGTACGTGAAGAGTCGTGTAAGGTCAAATGGGGTGAGGTGATTAATAAATACAATTGGATCTCATTACTATTCTACTAAAATCAATTTATCATGTTACAAGTGACTTTAAATTTAAAATGGGCCTAAAGTTGGGAGTCTTAAATATTAATCAATTGTTGGGAGTTTTATATTTAAATCGCTCATAGTTGGGAGCTTTCAATGTAATTTTCCCTAAATATATTCATTTGGAAAATTTTTAAAGGTTTGTCATTTATCATTTTCCAACCCATTTATTATATAGTATGATACATGATTCTAATAAAAAAATTATATGTTTTTATATAAAAAAGGAATGTTGAATGTTGTCACGCTATATATAATGTCATATTAAATAATTATATCTTCAAAAGATGTAAGAATTCTCAATCTTCATACACAAGCTTCATTTAATTGCTCAATTAACAGAATTTTCCTACACTACTAGATCTATTGAAAATATCGTTTATGAAATCTCTTCCCTATAGTCATCAAAAATGCACAAAAACACTCACGACTTTAAAAAATTAAGATATTAATATATTATATTATGTATACAAAGGTACACATAGAAGTATATATTCAAAAGATAAAGTTGTAATTACTATAATACTTGATATTAAGTGCATAAGAAAATGCAAATTGATACGTTTAATTTCTTTTACACGTCAAATATTATTTTCTCTATATTTATTATAGTTAACAAATAACAAATCAATATCATGATAATTTAAACTAAATTTGTTAATGTTTAAGAAATTATTTAATTTTTTAAAATTATCCATGCTAGACACAAGATTCAAGCTAGTTATAGTAACATAGAAATTCATGTCAATGATACTTATCTACTTTTGTATTTCTATTTGCTTAAAAAAGTAGTTTTATTTAATAAATAGGTTATTTTACCTATTATAACTTTTTTGTATAAAATTATACGAACGGTAATATCTTTCAAGATCTTTAAAATAAGATCAAATTTGTAATATTTTTGACTCTTTTTAAAAAAATTCAAAAAATCATTCAATTATTCAAAAAAATTAACCTTTATTATAAAAAATAAATTTATATTAACTTACTAAAACTGTAAAGTAAATATTTATTCATAAAAATATAGTTATAAAAAAATAATTATAAGTTCTCACTTGACTGTGTTTTAGCCAAAAGAGGTCGAAGGCGATCGGTTGTTCATTTAATAAGGCCACTTGTTTTTTCTTTGACTTATTGATAGCTAGCTACATATCAACATAATTAGTAATCAAAGAGTAATAATTTGCTGTGATCATATATGTAATCCATTATTGGGTGATGATGTGTTGAATGTTAACAATTTAATACTATTTCCTTATTTCCTTTTTAGCGTTCATGTTTTCTATTTTATTCGGTTCTACTTTTTTTTTTTTAATCTTTCTCTTTTTTTTTTGAGAACTTTTAATCTTTCTCTTTACATTATATTTTTTTTGAATATAATATATCTTAATGACCTTAAATTTAATATTTTTTTAATGTTTATGATCCCTTAGTACTTCCTCTGTTTTTTTAGTTGCACCATTTGCATTTTGTACACTATTCATCATTTGATAGTTTTTTTTTTTGGAAATTTGGATATAAGAAAAACTCCAACACTGAGCTCCGGAAACCCAAATACAGCCGGCATAAAAAGCCCCACGAGGGGAAAAAACCATTGAAATTCATCATTTGATAGTGTTTTATAGTGCGGCTATTAAACAAGAAAAAAACATAGTCATATGGGATCTTGTTTTATTCGTTTCGTCGGATACTTTCAAAATATCAAATTTCTATAATTTTTAGTTGAGTATAATTCTAGATATAAGCAATCCGACAAGCGCATTGGACTGCGTGAAAAAGTGTTTGGGTGCAAGTAAAATAAAACGGAGGAAATATATTTCAAGTGATTTGCCAAATTGAGGTTGAAAAATAAAAAATTTCAACTTTGGTGTTTTCTAAAATTTAATTCCCAAAATGGTGTCCTTATTGTTAAATAGTTTTACTAAGTCACATTTTTTTTTGGTTTGGTAATCCCAAAGTTACAAGAGGATAATGTTAAAAGAAATTCAAAGATATCCCACAAGTCTAAATAGTCGAATTAATGTCCAAAAAAAAATACTTTTTCAAACAACCAAAAGGCTCAATCAAGTCCAAACGTCAAAATCAATAAAGATGTTTGTGGAAACTATTGTCAATCAAAATAAAATGTAAATGCATTAACAATGAACAATAAAGTGTAGTCCTTTTAGTGACAATTGATGAATTGCTTAACAAAGTCAATTGCTTATCTCAAAAAAAGTCAATTGCTAAATTGACTAACAAATTAAACATAACATAGCACACTAGTATAGAAACTCGTGCAAGCACGAATTTATTAGTATATAAAATATATATTAAAAACAGTTTTAAATAATAATGCATGTATTTATTATCGTTATTAAATTCACCAAATACATGACGTTTCTAAATTTAAACATAATTACTGACATTTTGTTTTTTTTAATTATTTACCCAATACATAATTTTTTTTCATTCAATTAGACATATTAAATTCTAAGTTAACCAAATAGAACTACTATCGTAAGTCATTAATACTTTACTTAATTTAGCTCCAAATTTAAACAAAAAAAAAATTAGATTCTAAATTAGATAAATATTATCACGTAATCAACTATTATCTACCTTACATAATTTTTTGATCTTATTTTTCATCATAAGATATAACATGCATTAAGTCAAAAATGTTACTATATTTATCTTCTTAATTATTCTTATATGTTTAAATTTATTTATTTACCATTATTAGTCATACAATTACTAAAAAAATTAATCATTATGACATGTAATCATTTCGCACCCAATAATATTTTTCCACTTGTCATGCCTCTTTAAAAGATGACGGTTAGAATTTTCCAAGACTTTTATACTATTGTAAATTTGTATGATGTCATGTCTCTTTAAAAGATGACACTTAGAATTTTCCAAAACTTTTATAGTAATATTGTGTGATTTCAACATACATATTAAAATACATAATAACATCAACGGTTTACCGTCACTCAATAACAATCTTATTCGTAGAGATCCAAAAATATAAGACAATAAAATACAAGATAAATTACAACACGACTACAATTTATTAAGTTAATTGTTAGGATAGGATTTCCAAACCAAATATTTTAGCTTTGTAAAACTCCTATTTCACTATTTTTATCTTAACATTTTTATGATATTTAGGGTTTTCACATATTTATTAATTTTATTTTAATATTTATTAAAGTTTGTAGTCTCTAGTTATATTTTAAGTTTCCACCAATATTTTTATAAATTTAGTATTTTTTTAAAAAAACACTATTTCCATCATCTAAAAAATGTAATTTTTCTTAATTTTCATTGTTAGATTTTTATGTGAGATTGTCATCCTATACATGTACACAACCCACGTGAAACATCAAGTTGGAGCAGTCTCTTTTTTGATTGAATTTTTGAGCCAAGTTGTAATAGGAGTTATAATTTAATGAAATAATTTTACTAGTATAAAACCCGTGCATAGTACGGAGTTTTGTAGAATGAGTTTTATTATTTGAAATGTAACTTTTAAATTATTATACAATTGTATATTTGAAATGTAACTAAATTATATTGTATTTAATATAAAAGGAAAGTATTTTGATCTTGTACTGTTTTAGTATACGAAATTAATTGTTTTTTGACTATAATTATTTGTGATGTACAATATTTTCTTACAACTTTTGAATTTGCCGGTACATAGTAATATTTTCTTACTAAAATATTTTTGGATGGTTTATTATTTCCAATTCCAGTATTTTAATGCGTGATGTTATAACTATTGTATTAACGTAAAATAATTTCTGAAAGCTATGTATTTTTTAAAATTAATGTATTTTTAGAAATAAATTACTTTACTATTGAAGGACTAATAATCCTGCTTTATTTGGCAGACGATTGTGAGACTACCATTTGTCATTTAGCAGCAAAATTATAAAATTGTATGATATGTGATATATGATGGGCTTTGTATTATATCTTCGTTTTGATTGGGATAGTATTGAACTAGATAGTGCCCGTGCGATGCACGACTTTATTAAATTTACTCACATATCATTTAAGAAATTAAAATTTTAAGAAATAAATTTTACATTATAGTTATATCTCGTTTCGTTCTAAATAGTTGTATACATTACATACCTTGTTTGATTTGTACCATACTTTGCATTGTGCGTAGATGATTGTGAAAATTTAGTTATAGATTTAACATAAATATTTATGTAAAATTATTTTATAAAATTTAAAAAAAATTATTTGTCGTAAAAAATATAAGTGACATGCATCAAAGGTAGCCACAAACTAAATCATATTAGACTTATACATTACATTTACATTGCATTTAAGTAACCAATTTCATTAGTATAAATAAAAAAATCCTCATTAAAGTATATTATCTTTTAACCAACTTAAAATATCCAATAAACTTTTTTTGAAAATTTTCTAAAATTATACTTATTTAATAAATAAAATTGATAAGATTTTATAAATAATTGAAAAAAATTAAATTAAATTTATATATCTCTAATACATTAAATGATGTGACTTACAAAGTATAACATCAATATGAATAACATTATAGTCATAGTTAGAAAGCAATTAAGTCAAATATATTAATTATGATGATGTCATCATTGAATTTTGGAGAGAATTTTTTTTGTTGAGGTTGTGACACATAAGCACTATTAATTAGTGATTATGTCAGCGTGTTTTGTTTTAGTAGTAGTTATAGATATTGAGTATGATTTCGATGGGGCTAACGTGTTGTATGTAGTGTATTTTAATTTTTTTGTTTTAAGTTGAAACCCACCATATTTATAATCGCTTTTTGTATTTTAAGTGAATTTTTTTTGTTGTCGCCTTAAAAATCGATAAATTGGTCATTTTTGTAAGAAAGTATTTTATTAAAAACAGTTGTGGAATTTGATCAAAATCTAAATTTGAAAATTTTCTATTTAACAAACAATAAATTTGAGCCAAATCCAAATTTTTCAAATGAAATTTTTATTCCCAAACATGACATAAAATATTTATTTTTGTTAAAGTACTATGTTAGAATTAGGGATATTCTACCTGGTAAGCACCAGGTATAACGAAATTCACAAACTAGCTATTCTTGTTTGCAATTCTACCAAATAGCACTCAACTTTTGCAAATTCATCTGCCGTAACTATAATGGTAAAAAACGTTAATTTTCCGTTAAATTGTGAAATTATTTAATTGCCCTTATTTGATTCTAATAAAAGATGCTCCTTCTTCATCTTCTTCATTCCCTTGAACAACCATTGAAGTCAAGCTTTCATACACTTCTCTTCTCTGAACTATCAATCTTGTGTTGGAAAACCATCTGCACTGCCCTTTGATCTCTTTTAATTTCATTATTAAAAAAATAAAACCAATTTATTTCTCTTTTAATAATTTCTAAATTTCCACCATTTATATACAAACTTGTTCAAAACTAACAAAATTTCACTCAATTTCCCATCTCAATCTATTTCAAAACTTGTTCAAAACTTGTTCAAACTTGTTCAAAACTAACAATTTCCTAATTTCCAACATTTTTCATTGATACTGAGATAAATAGCTAATAGACCAAACATTCCCATCTAGCTTGGTTTCTTCCACTTCCTGCTTAGGTTTCTCCACTTTCTGAGTTGCCCTTTGCATAAACTTTAACACAACAATTTTCCAGATAACCACACAAAAACAAGATGAAAAAAGGGGAATTTTATGAGCTCAAAGAATGTATAAAACTAATCAAGATTAAAGACCAAATGAAAAAACTTAAATGAGAAAATCCCACATCAAAATAAGCATTACCCAGTTTAAATTTCAATATAAACAAACTAAATGCAAAGATTAATACACAAATTGCAAATTACAAGATTCAGTTTGATGTTACCTTCAAGTTCATCAAAGTACTAGAAAGCTCCCTCTTCGCCATGCTTTCTATCCCCTTAATCTTCTTTTCTCTCTGTATTATAGTTAAAAAAGATGTAATCTTTTTCCCAAAAATTCAACTTATTTTTTAGTTGGGTTATGAGGCAAGTGTTATTTCGAGTAGTTTGTCACGTGAAAGAAATTTTGAACAATCAACCATGGGAGTTCTCAACATAATTGTGCAGTAGCCCATGGTTGAGAACTTTGAACAATCATGTTGGAAGACAATTTGGGAGTTTGACCCAAATCTTGGAAGTCCAGAACAAATTAGAGAGGTACTGCTGCAAATTCAGTGTCAAATGAAGAAGAAGAAGGGCAATTAAGTAAAATAAAAGTAAAATAAAACAAGGGCAATTATGTAAATTCACCACTTAACGGTATTTCTAACGTTTTTAGGCTAATATAGCTACGGCAGATGATATTGCATAAGTTGAGTGCTATTTAGTAGAATTGCAAACAAGAATAGCTAGTTTGTGAATTTCGTTATACCTGGTGCTTACCAGGTAGAATATCCCTTAGAATTATAAACTATCTCTATTGCAATGCTTTATTATTGTTTGGACTGACATGTTTTATATAGCTTGGACATTTTATTTAGTTCATTTATTTTAAACATATATTGAGACTAACTAAATAATGCCCGTGCAATACACAAGTTTATTAAATTTTTTGACATATTTGTATCATCTAAAAAATTAAATTTTAAGAAATGAATTTTACATTATGGTTATAGGTCATTTCGCTATGAATAGTTGTATACATAACATATTTTTTTTGAAAATTAGGAATTATATATAACTGAAAAACATACATCTCACTGATACTTGGGGGCCCTAGAACCTCCGGCATAAAAAACCCCGCGAGGGGAAAAAGCCATTGAATTTAGGGACCAAGTATCAGGGAACAACGCATAGGGGTGGGCTATGCAATGGAAACGATCGGGGGCGGGATCCACCTTACACACCAGGGGGCTAATACCTACACGCCTATACTAGCAGCAAATCATCAGGGGCGGCGGGGTCCACCTTACACACCATGGGGGCTAACATTTACACACTTGCACTAGCCAAACAACCTAAACTACACCAAAGACAGTAGCTATCCCTCTCAACTACTAGATACAAAAAAGTCATATACTCAACCACAGGCCTACCTATATATCCGTCACCAATGTGGAGGGGCAATTTCTAGATCAAGAAGCTCTTTAGCCCATATGCCCACCCTGATCTTCAAAGTATAAAACAGGTAGTCAATATCAGGTGTTCCGTTCTGAAACTTGATCTCGTTACGTTCAAACCAGATAGACCATAGGACACAACCCAAGATAAGACTCCATACTTTGCCTCTGACCCTTCGAGGAGCCAAGGCCTTCCAAGCCACTACAAACGGGATACACCTATTTGGGAGGACACCTGAAATCTTCCACCATTGTAGGACCATCATCCACAACCTCCAAGAGAAATAACAAGTGAATAGGACATGACAGTTAGTCTTCACTTCTACATTGCAAAAGGGGCATAAGGCCTGTCTAGGTTCGATTAGCCCTCTAGCCATAAGCATATCACCAGTTTTCAGCTTCTCAAGATTGGCCAATCAAATAGTAAGTTGGACTCTAGGGAGAACCTTGATACTCCATATATAAGAAGTAACAGCCTGGGGGAGAGCAGGGGGGATTGTCTCATACAATTTGTCCACAACTAATTTGATTGGAAAGTGCTGACAGTCCACATCTTTCCACCTGACCCCATCTTTCATGTCGCGATTTGGCCTAATCTGTTCAATATTGAGGTTCAGTCTTTCAAGATCCTGAATTTCCCACTCATATAATCTCCTCCTCCACTGGAGCTGCCATACCCATTCATTTCCCACCCACAATCCCATCTGATCAATTGTCGCATCACCTTGGACAGAGGCTGAAAACAACCGGGGGAAGGCTCTTCTCAATGGTCTTAAGGGGGACCATTTGTCATGCCAAAACCGAGTAGTCCTCCCATCACCCACCACAATCTGTAAGCCATCCTCGACAATTTCTCTAATCTGCTTCGTATCCGTATCATTGGACATCAACTGAATCCACATGCCGCTTATAATGCTACCAAAGGATTCAGATGAAGGCTTCAAGCCCTTGATATTGTAGATGAAAATTAGGATCCGTTTCCATAGCATATTATCAGCCCTCGAGAATCTCCACCACCATTTGAATAGGAGAACGAGATTCTTGTGCAATATATTTCCTACCCCCAGTCCACCCAACTTCTTTGGTAGCTCAATGGAAGACCATTTGATCGGTGGAGGCAATAGATGGTCATTAGCGGATACACCCCAAAAGAATCTTCTTTGTAGCTTAACTATTTGTTTTGCCACAGCCTTAGGCATCTTAAACAAACATGCTCATGAAATATATCGGTAGACTGTTTAGGACACTCTTGATCAAGGTGAGTCTACCAGCTCTTGATAATAACTTTGTCTTCCAAGTCGCCAGTTTACTCTCAATTTTGATATCACCGATTTCCACGCAGAAGATCTATTCATATTCCCCCCCAGAGGAAGCCCAAGGTAGGTAACTGGGCATATACATTACATATATTGTATGATTTGTATCATACTTTGCATTGTGCGCGTAGATGATCGTGAAAATTTAGTTCATGACAAATTAATTGCAACAAAAGACAAAAAATTTAATTATATATTTAATATAATTATATTTATACCTCTATTTTTTATCTTGAATAAAAAGGCAAATGGTTCATACATAAAGTAGATACAAAATTATGATCAAATTTAACATAAAATATGTAAAATTACTTAATAGAAGTTTCAATACGAAAATTAATTTGTTTGTCATAAAAATAGGAGTGACTTGCATAAAGATAATCACAACTTAAATTATACTCCATCCAACTCAAATTAATTGTCCACTTTGGGTTGGACAATGATTTTAAGAAAATGGCAGTTGGGGTATTTTAAGTGATTATAATAATTGGACACAAATTTAAATAATATAAATGGGGTATTATAGTCTTTACTTGTGTGAAGATAAGACATTTAGGTAAAAAAATCTTTGCCAAAAAAGAAAAGTAGACAAATAGGGTGAATTGACCCAAAAAGAAAAGTGAACAATTAATTTGGGGGGGGGGGGGGGGGGGGGTATTTGAATCAAGCATTGCATTTAAGTAATCAATAGTATAAATAAAAAATCCTTATAAAAGTATATTATCTTTTAATCATCTTAAAATATCCAATAAATTAAAGATAGTTATAGTTAGTAAGTAATAAAGTCAAAGATATAAATTTAACATTAGTCACAATAGCAATGACATCATCGTTGACTTTTAAAGAGAAAATTATTATTGAAATTGTGACACATAAGCAATATTAAATAGTTATATCAGCAGTGTGGTGTTTTAGTAATATTTATAGATAAAAATTTGCCTTTGTTGAGTTAGTCAATCTTGCTCAATGATATATTGAAATATACTTAGAATATCTTTGATTTTCTTAAACGCCTTTATGATCTTTACTTTTTAATTATCTATTAATTCATTAGAGCATTTTTGGTAAGTATATCTCTTATATGTCTTTTTTGAAGAAAAGATATTTCATCTCTTCGAAATCTCGAAGAAAGCGTGTGATCTTCCTAATATGGTAAGATTATGAGATCCTTATTGATTAGCTTAATTGATTGATATATTATGCTATAATTATTACTAAAAATAAAATGCTGATGAAAACATCAGTTTTTAAATTTGCTTACGTGTCTTAATTTTAAGTAAAATTTTCCCTCTAAAACTCAATGATGATATCATTCTTATTATGAGTTATATTAACACCTTTGACTTTACTACTTACTAATTATGACTATAATATTAGCCATATTAATTATTTTTTTCATATTTTATATGTTAGAAAATCATTTGTTTATTTTTTTCCAATTATTTATAAAATATCATTTCAATTTTTTTATTAAATAATATCAAATACTTAGTTTATACAAATATTTAAGAAAATTTAATAAACTCTTGCATTGTACGTGTTGTATCTAGTATTTTACTTAAAGTAATTATCTTGTCAATTTTAATGTGATAAAATAAAGGAAAAAATTGACATTAATAATCCAATCTTTCGTTCATTCGCTATGAATAATCCCAACCTTTGATTATATTCTAATAATCTAACCTTTGTGATAAATTTGCCCACAACATACCGTATTACTAATAATGGGTAAAAATAGGGTATGTTGCTAGCAAACTCACTACAACAAATTTAGCTTTTTGCGACATTGGATTTAGTGGCATTAATTAAATGCCACTGATTCATATTTTTAATGTAATAATTATTGGTTTTTATTTTAAGTCCAACCATAAAGTGATTTAGCGACACTTAATTAGGTCTCTAGTGGCATATGTAATTTGTCACTATAATCTATAGTGGCATTTATGAGAAATGTCACTATATCCTATGTCGCTAAAAGCTTTAGTGTCACTTTTCAATATGCCACTAAAGGGTCTCATAAATGTCACTAAATCCTCAATATACACTATAACAAATTTGAAATAGCGACATTTAAATCAAATGTCGCTAAATATATGCCACTAAAAACAAATTATGTTGTAGTGACTAAAATAAAGGTTAGATTATTCACGGCGAACTAAGGGCAAACATTGGATTATTAGAAAATAATCAAAAGGTTGAATCATTCATAGCGGATGAACAAAAGGCCGGATTATTAATATCAATTTTTCCTAAAATAAATCCTTTGATTGATTATTTATTTTGCAAAAAAGATCTATAGATGTGTTAGAGCAAGCTCCAAATCACCCTTGAATGGAGGGTCTTTAGGGTGTTGTGATGAGGATGCGACGAAGAACAAAGGGGTAAAGTGGATTGATCTTGGCATAGGAGAGTGTTGCATGATCAATGATCATGCTTAGTAATGCCAGCAGCAACCTTTGATGGGCGCTCGACCTGTCGAGCTATGTGGCTCGAGTCGAGCTAAAGTGTAGCAGAAAACAGAAGCCCCTGGATGTTTGCTTGAGAGCATTGTTAACAATGACTCTTTCTAAAGTTTATGAGGACAAACTTTAGAATTTTCTTGTTAACAATGACCCAAAATAGGTTGGTTGACCAAAAAACCGCTTCAAACGGTCATACAATGACCCAGCACAACGGAGCTTCACTGTGCAATTTTTTTCAACACTTTTACCACGTGTCGCAATCTGATTTGGCACTTCAAATGGGAAGAAAGTGCTCTGACGCATGCACTACTCCCATATTTCAATTGGTACGTGGCTGTTTGTGATTGGCTCATAAAATATAGCCGTTTATTTTTTTAAACGACTATTTTCTCAATTAAATTAATTTTAAAATAAAAAATAAAAATTACCAACGGTCATATTTTTTTGAGATCTATAAAATGAGACCAATACTGATATTTTTCATAAATTTTCATAAATTCTTATTTTTAATTGCTATTTGACCTTTTTTTTTGTTAAGAAAATTCAAAAAAATTCTCCAAGTATAAAAATTATGAGTTTTGATCTGCCATTGTTGAGCTTTGAAAAAATGACAACCATGAAAGATAGCCATGGAAGGAGTGAAGAAGGAGAAGAAGAAGAAATTAACCCTAGTTAGGTTAATTTAAACAACTTAACGAAATTTTAACGGAAAATACTTAAAAAGGTCACGATTGTAATTACCACTAAACCTCAGGGGTGCCATTGGAATAAAAAATAAGTTTATACACCACTGATAAAAACACATACCTCAGGGGCACCAATGATAATTTTCCTTAATAAAATTAGGTTGAAAGATGAACTTTTAAGTAAGAGAAAAAATGTAAAATGATAAAATGACCTCTTTTCAAAGTCATGAAGAATGATGCTCTGACTAGGTCGAGCGTGTGTCCTCGGATCGAGCGGGTTCTCGTTGCCAGGATTTCGACTTTCTGTTTTGAGTTGCGTTTTTGTGGGCCTTAAAGCCATTTGGTGTTAGGGCTTCTAATATGTTGATAGGCTATATAAGAGGGCTTAGAACATAACTAGATGTAAGTGGCGAGACTACACAAGAGAGAAATTAAGCTAGGGTTTGAGAACCAAAAGAGTCTTCTTCTTCTTTGTGTTAGTTTAGGGGTGATATCCATTGTTGAATGGATTCACTATCTTGAGATGTTGTTCTCAAGTGTGTTTGGTTAGTCATTGATGTAATGTTGATTATATAAATGAAAGTAATCATCTTTTGAGGGGGAGGTATCATTAGATACCTCATAATCACTTTGTTGTTGGTTGTTGTTTCTCTTGATTATTGCTCTGTTTTTACTCATCTTCCACATTTTGTTTTCTACCATTGTTGGGTCCTAGACCTTCTCTTTCAAAATGTATAAAAAGAGAATTTTTATTTGAATGCCTTGACTAGGATATAAATATATTCAGAAAAATAGTTTTTAGAGAGTTTGTGCCTAAGAGTATATAAATATAGATGCTTGAAGCAGGGGTGAAGTAAAGATTTTTAAGGCTCTATTTATTTTCGATGTCTTATTAAATAGGATTCTTTATTATATTAATAGATAAAAAATGTCCATTTCAAGAAACATAATTCAAGACAAAATATAATGTAACATGCTATAAATTCAAATATAAAAAAGGTTTACAAACAAATTACTTAAAAAGTGCTGCTCAGAACCGGATCTGAATAGCACTATTTAATATTTGAGGCCCTTAAATCTGGGGCTTTCTGGGGTCTTAGGCGGTCGACTATCCGGAATACCCGAAGAACCGACCCTGGCTTGAAGCTTAAAGATGCAAGTCAATATTTTTTAATGTTTACTGCTATATACAAAAGCCTTAAGGCCTCCATAAAATCCTCATCATAATTGCTTCTTGTGCTCGCATCAAAAAAAAAAAAATCTTTTATCCTTCTGATTTCTAAAGTCTTTTTACATTTGAGATAGAAATTTTATTTTGATATAACTCTCAATTGTATTATTTCTAAGTTATATACAGTCAAAAATAAGTCTTTGGTTTAAGAGAAAGAAAAAAAAAAGTTTGGTAAAAGAATGTTTCTTTAGCTCATTAGAAAGTGATGTCTAGTTAATAGCATATGGATACGGGGAGTGTTTGGTAATAGAAGTTTTGGGCGCATGCAGAATTTGTAGTTGGACCCAAATAAATATTGTATTACATTAACTGAATTTGAATATTTGATTGCATCATAATTTGTACAAGAATATTGGGTGGGATACTTGTTCCACACCTATACGCTCATAATTTTATGTGAGCTCATGTCTCATTCTTCTTTCACACCTCTCATCATAAGGTGCACATCTCATTGTGCACATCATTGGTATTTATAGTGATCAAGCATCTAAAATATCTTAGATATTTTAATTTTTTAATTCTTTCTCTAGGATCTTCTTCTATAATATCTTAGATATTCTATTTTTTTAATTGCTCATTCTAGGAACTTCTTGAATATTTTTATTTTTTAATTCTTTAGTTTAGATATTTTTATTTTTAATCACAAAATACTAGATATGTAACTAGATTTTTCTAGATTATTTCTTCATTTGGAAGATAAGTGTGACATTCTTTAAAAGTTTTTAACTCTATTATTTTAATGGTATGTTTAGTTAGTGGTACTAAATGGTGATAATGAGAATGATTTAGTGTAAAAATTCATCAGAAGTTTCATATATCTTTCTCATGGTAATGAAACTTTGATCACTAAAAAGTTTTTTTGTTCATAAATTTTCATTACTACCTAATACTACATCTCTCAACGGTTTGTATTGTAATGAATTTTATGAAGAAAATGAAAATATTCAAGTTGTACAAGCATATCCATCAAGGTAGTCAAGAGATTTTTCAACTAAAATTACATTGGTTTCTCATTGCCATTACCTCCGTTTTTTTACCATCATCCAAATGGACTATTTCTTATGCTTTACCCTACTATTTCACAAATATAAAATCCAAATTAAATTAAATTAATGTAATATATCTAGAAAATGTTTAGGGTTCTGCTGGATATGGGCTTGCCCAAAGTTAAGAGTGCATGCGAGTGTAAGTTAGTCTTAAGTTTATAGATCAAGTTCACTTTGAAGATATTATTTTTATTAGGCTAACTCTTGATTCAAACCCATTTAGTTTCAAAATAAGAAATATTTATAAAGGGTCAAATATGGGTTCAAAAATGTTTAATACGTGTCATTAAAGCATGGGTTATGGGATCGAGAGTGATTCGAATGCAATTGACCCATACAAATTATTCGAATGCAGTTGTATTGAATCAAGAGCCAATTCCCGCAACGTCGATGACGACTTTGAGCATCTCATAGCTCATGCATGCGATGTCTTGCACACTTTAGAGTGGTGCAGAAAGTGGCATGGAGTATGGCGTGCTAAAGTTTAGATCAATCAATGAGGTGATTGATGGTGGTGATTTGGAGTGGCTTAATGAAGCCAAGAGTCATGGCAGCAGCAGGCTACAAGGCTGCTCGACCAGCTGAATACCAGGAGCTCGAGTCGAACCTTTGCACAACAAGAAGACAATAGCTACTGACCTGCTGCTCGACAGGTCGAGCAAACCCAGCTCGGGTGGAGCGAACTGCAGCTGTCCAAATGATGCGGGTTTATGTTTTATTGTTGCGGTATTATGGGCTTTAAGCCCTTTTGTCCTAGGTTATTCTAAAGTGTCTTAGGGCTATATAAGGAGTCTTAATACATTATTAGAGTAGTGTATGAGGTATATACAAGATTGAGAGCTAGGGTTTAATCCAAAAGAGTTCTTCTTTTCCGTTTATACATTTTGTGAGAGATTGAAGTAATGCTTCAATCTTTGCTTTAGGAGGGTGTTTTTAAAGTTTGAAGGTGAGTCATTAATGTATAATGTATTGTGATTTATGTTAATGATAAGATACTTGATTTGAGAGGGAGGTATCATTAGATACCTCATTATATTCTTGCGTTTGTCTCCATTGTTGCATGCTCTGTTTTTCTTGGTTTCTTTGAACTTGTTTTCATTGTTGTTTGTTCACTAAAGTATTAGCCCATTCACAACAAGTTGGTCAACTTTAGCGTAAAAATATCAAAGTTAAATATAACTATTGGGTCTCCTAAAATAAAATATTACACTAAGATTGTGAATTAGTGTCAAGTTTGGAGCAAGTCCAACTAGGCACAATACCCATTACTGTATGACAAATTGACAATACTTAGTTTTCAGGCGATTAAAGGAAAAGTAACGAAAATCATACAATCACAAATTATGTAACAACCAAGAATCTCCGAACCCTCGACTAATGAAGAAGGAATAGATTGTTACTCTTATAAAAGAAAAAGACAAAAATAAATTTAAATAAACTAAAAAATAAAACTTGAATACATTTTTTAATCCAAATGAAGATCTGAACAAACTTAAAAACTAAGTCAACTTTTAAAAAAGCTACGCGATGCATATAATAGAATGTTTTACGATTTGAGAATTCATGAACCATCTTATTTAAATTACAAATAAACTCCATAATAATATCTCACTCAATTTAATTGCATCAAAAGTTCGTCATGTAAAAGTTAAAGTCATTGCTCAACATTATTTAAAGTGGAATAACATTTCATCATAAAGCCACCGATTTGAATCCATAAAAGAAAACATTAAAAAAAATTACCATAAATAATACGAACTATTACTGCTTTCCCTTCAATAATACGAACTTTTGATTAATCCTGATTAATACCAATTTTGATGTGGATTTCCCTCTAGCATCCTTAACTTGTTGGTAACCTACAATTGTAGGTCAACTTGCCAAAAAATAAAAGGAAAATAGAAAAAAAATTAAAAATGCAATAAAAATTTAAAAGTTTATTGCCTACAATATAATAAGAAAAAGAAAAAGAAAAACTTACTGTGAATAATACGAACTTTCCTTGATTTCCCTACAATAATATGAACTTTCAATTAATCCCTTTTTTTGATAAGTTAACCTACAATTGTAGGTTACCAATAGGTTAAGGATACTAGAGGGAAATCCACATCAAAGTTGGTATTATTTAGGATTAATCGAAAGTTCGTATTATTGTAGGGAAATCCATGAAAGTTTGCATTATTCACGGTAATTTTTCCAAAAAAAACACAAACTCCGTTTTTAAATACATAAGAACAGTATGTTTTATTAAAGGAAAATTTAATTTTTATGGTACGAACTTTAACTTATTTGCTTTTAAAGGTTTGAACTTTCGTTTATTTATTAAAGCCTCATAACCTTTGGGGGTACATCCACTTCTAAATGTTCCAATGACCTTTAACCGGTTGAATAAGTTATTCTTCACCAAAAACTTTTTTCTTCGTCATCAATGACTTCTTTGTTTTCTTAAAAGAGTTTTCCTTCATTATTGAGATTTAACTTCCATCTTCAACCTACTTCCCAAATTATTCCTCCCTTCCTACCTCCTTACCGTCATCATCCTCATATTTAACATAAAATCAAAAACATTTGCAATAAATAAACAAAAAAAAAAAGCTTCTTTATTTGAAAGTTAGAATCTGATAAATCAAGAAGAATGAAGAAGAGGAGGAGGAAACACTTGGCGTAAAGAAGTATAAACCTTATGATTTAGAAATTGCACACATTAAACTAGAAATGAGAAACTAGATGTTGCTATACAAGTTCACGAACAGAGCCGTCCCCAAAAATTTGGGGGCTCTGTGCTAAATTTTGTTATGTGTTTTATTTATAGTAAATATAATATATTTTATTAATAAATTTAATATATTTCTTTTTTTGATTAACTTTTTCATATACGGGAGAAAGAGGGGCCCTGTGCGGTCGATCACCTCGCAGACCCTCAAAGACCCCTCTGTTCACAAAACTATCATCTACAATCATAAACCTAATGCAACTGTTTATATAAGTTTAATTAAAGGTATAGTTGCTTATGGTATGATTGAAGAAGCTCAAGCACTATTTGCTAAGAAGAATTATCCAGAAACCCCAAAAAAAACATGGCGAAGGCAATTGAAATTGAAATCTGAAATTACTAAAAGACCTAACTTTTTGTAATTGGAGTATGCATATATCGTGTTACCCAAGTTTACTCTAGGTAAATACCCCATAAAGTTGGGATTATTCACGGTTAATCAATAGGTGAGATTATTGAAGGAAAATCATGAATAAGTGGGATTACACTAGGTAATTTTTCTTAAGAATAAAGCTTGATAAAAAAATCCGAACTTCGTTGTAGTATCTAGAGTTCGAGTCTGAGCAAAGTTGGAGTATGCATAATCCGACTGCAAGTGGAGAGGGACTTAAAAAATAATCCGAGTTCACTACAACAAAATTGACTTTTCGTTACATTGGATTTAGTGACATTAAACCTAATGTAGTTGATTTATATTTCTAGTGTAATAAAAACAGTTTTTATTTTAAGTTACTGTATAAAGTGATTAAGCAACACTTTATTTGGCATTTGTTGACATATGTAATTGTTATTATAGTTTATAGTGACACTTATGATAAATGTCACCTAGATTCTATATTGCGAAAAATGTTAGTATGGTTTTTTGTTATGTTAAATAGCTTAATAAATCTCACCAAATCCACTGTATATACCACTAAATATTTTAAGATGTGACATTTAAATCGAATTTAGCTAAATATATCCCGCTAAACGTATGTTATGTTGTAGTGGTTTTATCAGCAGAAAAGTTGGAAAGTGGATAATCTGAGTCGAGTCTGATCCATTGCCATCCCTAACTAGTTGTTGAAGAGATGATTTGTTTTTTTAAGTATAATGAGATAAATATGATATTTTTGGAAGAATAGTATAGTGTATGGTATGTTTTGTAAAATACTCCCTCCTATTCTTTTGTTTTGTCCACTTTGGGTTTTGCACACATGCCGAGGCAACATTTTAATCTTTAATATCTTTAATTGTGTATAATTAAAAATTATAAAAATTTGATATTAATAATCTTTGCATTGAGACGAACAAAATAAGATCCCACATGACTATATATTACTTTATAGATTAAGAGAAAAATACAAATTAAGAGTGATTAGTGAATAGTAACCAAAAATCAAAGTGGACAAAACAAAAGAATAGGAGGGAGTATGATGTTATTTATAGATGAAAAATAATAGTGGCGAGTAAATTATAAATTACCAACTAAATGGCCAACTCTACATTTATCGACTGATTATTGCTAGTCGAAATTTTAGTCAGTGATGTTCTAACTAACTTATATTTCAGTAGGTAGTCAGTCGTAAGTTCCTATTAACATAAAATCAGTAGAAACTTAGTCGGAAATTCTGACTAACACCATTTAGTTAGATTTTAGTCGGAAAATTTCGACTAGACTGAAATTCCGACTATTTTGGTGTTAGTCGGAAGTGTTATTGTTATCTAAAATCTTAATAATTTGATTCACAATAAATATGTTGATGGTTATCTCAAAAAAAAAAAAATAATAAAAATAAAAATAATAAAATAAAATTAAAAAATGGTGATGGTGAGAAGAACGTGCTTAAAAGAAATAAGATAAGGGAAATTAGTATTATTATCTGAATTCATGGTCATAAAATTGGTATACAGAAATCAGAAATGGTCCAATATTTACATTTATTATGAGTCTTGATATTTTCATATTAATTAATGTTTGCTTCTTCGTAATGGTCCCTCAATAACCGTCCCTTATTTGACAATATAATATATGACAAACTCCCTTCCTCCTCTCATTTTAGTAAAATTTAGTTGAAATTTTATAGAGAAATTAAGTTGAAAAATGAAATAAAAAACAAGTTGGTGATAAGAATAAATTGTTAAGATAAAAAGAATATAAGTCTATGAATAAGATTAAATGGAGGAGAATGGACCATTGCCAATATGGCCGTCGATTTGTAAGGGCAGAACGGGCTATCAGGGCTCCGCATTTGTTAGGGTCCAAAAAACTTATTTTTATGTATATAAGTGATTTTATTTTTTATTAAATTTAGATATAACTTATATTTTTTTGCTAAGTAATATGAGTTCTTAATGCTATTTTTATAAAGTAGCTTAAATATCAATAATAAAAAATAAAAGGTGTATTACATTATTCGTTGCACCTTAAATTTTTAGATGTCTTTTTTATCTTTTGCTCTAGGGCCCAAAAATGAACGAAATGAACTCGATTGCCAATAAAAAAAGTACCATCATCGTCATCATCATCATCCTACTCAATGTATCTCGCTCATATAAAACTATGGACAGGGTATGGGGAGGGAAGGACGGCGGCACTCATACCCATAAAGGAGAGTGCGACCAAAAAAAGTCCCCCGATTCGAGAAAGATTAAGAGAAGCCCTTGCGTTGTGGGAGATAAAAACGCAATAGATTAAATAAATACGTAAAAACAATTATAAAACTAAAAGAGAACAATACAACCAAAAAGCTAATAGAAACGAGAAAAACAAGAGAACAAGAACCCCAAAAGATACCCTAAAGGAAATCAGTAGTCTAAAACATGGATAAGACGTCTCTAACTACTCATATCCCTAGTCAGGTCCTTATAGAGGTTTAGCTCATGCAAGTGAACTTTTATTTGCTCCTCTCAAGTTCTCCTAGGTCTTTCTCGACTCTTCTTACCCTCTACTATAATGCTTTCGACTCTTTTCACAATGGCGTCGAAAGTCTTTCTCTGCACATGTCTAAATCATCTCAATCTATTTTCTCGCATTTTCTCAGAGATAGGGGCAACCCCTAGTTTGTCCCTAAACTCTTAGTTCCTAATTCGATCCATCAATATGCGCCCACACATCCACCTTAGCATACGCAATTCTGTGACTTCTATCTTATGTTCAAAACTCTTCTTCACGAGCCAATATTCAGTCCCATATAACAAAGCAGATCTGATTGTCACTCGGTAAAATTTTCCCTTTAACTTACTTGGAAACTTCCTATCACATAGCATCGTGGTGGCTACTCGCCACTTAAGCCAACCCGTCTGAATACGATGATTTACATCTCTGTTGATCTCTCCACCCCTTTAAACAATCGATCCCAAATTATTTCAAAAAGAAAAAAATAAAAAAAATACCAAAACAATGAAATAAATATAATGAAAAATAATGCAAATAAAGGGACAAAAACAATATAACTTTTTTGGTAAGAGGTACTAAAAAATAAAAAATAATGATGTACACAACTCATGTACTTAAAGCAAGGCAATGTTGAAACATGACAAATTGTTTCAAAACCCCAATGATAGATACACCAAGTTTAATCCTTTTTATATTTTTCATACACCATCAAATGTCTCAGTATCCATTAGCACTAGTCCACTCTATACTTCTAGTCTTAAATTAATTACATATAGAATTTTAAAGTGATTATTTACAATTATAAAGTGACTAATATAATTTTAAAATAGTCATTTACAAATTTTAAGAAATCACTTATAATTTTAGAGTGAAAACTTATAATTTGAAAATATTATTTACTATCTAAAAGTGAGAAATTAAAATTTTAAAAAAAATTACTTATAATTTTGAAAGTGATTGTCTTTTAGTCACATGAATCACATATAATTTTATAATGATAAATTAGAAAAATGAGTTAATTAAAATAGTCTATCTTATGATGGAAAATGTGGCTTAATATAAAGTAGAGGTGGCATGTTGGTATATTAAACCTTGGTTAACTTTGTTGGTTGGATAATAAACTCTTGACACACTAACTTGTGATTGCCACTAATTATTTTTGATTTACTATTAATGCATGACCATTTTTCATGGCATTTGTCTTTCGTGGAAATTTAATATAGATAAGTTTTCTAATAAAAAATTAATTAAAAAGCTATAATAAAACTTATTTCTAAAAACAAGTGCCTCTTTTTCTAGAGTTGAGGTTTGACTTTGTTCGCAGTTACTAACAGCGAATAAAGCTCTATAGTCAAATAGTCAAATATTTTGTTCATTGTTTGTAGTAACGAAAAAAATAACCCCTGGCCAAACAGTGTCAAGCCTTTATTTGCAGTTACTAAATGCGAACAAAGATTTGACCTTGGGGAAATGATCTAAAGTGATTCCGGAACAACTTATGAAACACATTAGTTTGCAGTTAGTTAATACGAACAAAGATATGATAAAAAAAAGTCAAACATCTTTCGTTCGAACATACTCCTATACTAAAGATTTGGGTTGTAGGCGCTTATTTTTCAAAATAACTTTTACCATAGTTTATATATTGAAATCTATTGCTTAAAAAGCTTATCTTCAAATTTTCGTCTTTTGTTGACTTAATGTCTTAATTTGTCAATTAAAATTGATGATAAAAGACAATTACGTTCCAATATATATATATATATATAGATAGATATAGATATATATAGATATATAGATATATATATATAGATATATATATATATAGATATAGTATATATATATATATAGATGTAGATATAGATATATATATATGTATATATATATATGTAATATATATATACATACAACATACATACATACATACATACAGAAGACATACAGACATACATACATACATACATACATACATACATACATACATACATACATACTACAGACTACATACATACATACATACATACATGCATGCATGCATGCATGCATGCATGCATGCATGCATGCATGCATACATACATACATGCATGCATGCATACATACATGCATACATACATACATACATGCATGCATGCATGCATGCATGCATGCATGCATGCATGCATGCATACATACATACATACATACATACATACATACATACATACATACATACATAAATACATACATACATACATACATACATACATACATACATACATACATACAGACATACATACAGACATACATACAGACATACATACATACATACATACATACATCATACATACATACATACATACATACATACATACATACATACATACATACAATACATACATACATACATACATACATACATACATACACATACATACATACATACGACATACATAAATACATACATACATACATACATACATACATACATACATACATACATACATACATACATACATACATACATACATACATACATACATACATACATACATACATACATACAGACATACATACATACATACATACATACATACAATACATACATAC